>LLCD01001349.1:0-11392 GCA_001414355.1 Hymenoscyphus salicellus
ACCCAAGGGTGACCGAACCGGCACAATCCCCTTCTCCAATCCCACAACCCTCTGCCAGCGGTGGACGACCCCCTTCTGGTTTGGCCGGTCAAGGCAATGGGGTGACATTTGGCAGTCTCGGTGGCGATGGCGATGTATGTTTGCTTCTTTCCCCTTCCCCCCTATTTCTTAATAATCGACATTTGCTAATAATTTTTGGTTTGACAGCGTCACATGCGACAGGCATCTGGCAACCAAGGTCCTGCAACAACCGGTAATACACAAGGTGGCCACGCGCGCCGCGAGTCTCAATCCAACGGCGATGGTAATAACCAAGGCCCTGGCGCAACTCGCGGTGGTTTTGGTAGTGGCCGTGGTAGAGGAAATTTCAACCCGGGTTATCAACAACAACACCCCGGTTATCCTCCCGGAAACTCACAATACAGAAGCAATCCAGGTCAAGGCCGCGGAGGAATGGCACCCGCTTTTCACCCACAAGGTCAAGGCAGACCAGCCTTCCCCAACTCGCCACACCAGGCACATCAAGTTGCTCGCACACCAACTTTGCCGCCATCTTTGCCAGGTACCCCTAACATGAACCAGGCGATGCCAATGCAAAACCCCCAGCCGCAGTACAACCAATATGGAGGATACCCACAAATGCACCCGCAACAAGTACACCCTCCCTCCTCTTCACATCATTTCCATGAAAACTCATTCAGGGGAGGTCGAGGCAAAAAGCAGAAATACAATGAGAAGTCCTCAATTCGTCAGCAG
The DNA here is from genome assembly GCA_001414355.1 of Hymenoscyphus salicellus. Taxonomy (NCBI): domain Eukaryota; kingdom Fungi; phylum Ascomycota; class Leotiomycetes; order Helotiales; family Helotiaceae; genus Hymenoscyphus; species Hymenoscyphus salicellus. The sequence goes on from LLCD01001349.1 coordinate 757, forward strand.
CGAGGAAGAGCCAACTCCAACTCCCGAGAGCTGTGGAGCCATTCATTTCAATCCAACCAAACTCGGCTGTCTGAACAGTTTCCCCCAGAACGAGAAGGTCCTGGCCAATGGACTGGTGGAATTCATGCAATGTCAGCAGCGTTATTGGAGTCATCAAGTACTGGTCCTACACTAGCAGAAACTCACGCTCCGCTAGTCAATGGACCGGCCCCTGAGACTACATTGGTCGCTTCGAATTCCGACGAGCAATCTGCCTCTTCCTCACTCCCCCCCCTTCCCCCTCCTTTACAAAATGTTCCCTTTGATTGCAATGCTCTCGATCTTTCTCCTGCAAGTAACGATTTCAATAATTTTCTAACATTCAGACAACAGAATTACCAGTATCCACAACAGGCACAGTACGATCCTCGAGGCATGCCAATGCAAGGCGGCTACAACATGTATCCTCAAATGCAACAAATGGGTGGCTACATGACTCCTCAATCTCCACAACCCGGCTACCAACAACCACACACATCATACATTCCTGGCCAGTACAATGCTCAACCAATCCCGATGTCTCGAAACTCATCTCAGATGTCGTCTGATCAGAGACCTGCCTCCAGCATGGGTCAGCCACAAACCCCTTCAATGGTTTCCTCGCACCCACAAACAACCCCACAAGCCAAGCCCATCTCTGCACAGTCACCAGCCTTTGCCAGACCAGTCCGGAAGAGTGCAGCAATTGTCATCAAGCGCCCAGATGGAGAGGCCCTCGATGTGGAAGCTTTCAAAGCCCCTGCTTCCCCAGCTCCAAGCAACCGGGCAAGAACCCCACCTGTCATTGCTTCCACCCCTACTCCTCCACCCAAGTCTGCTACCCCACAACACGCGAGACAAGATAGTGCTCCTGTGAGAAGCCAGGAACAGATCAAGGCTGAGCTTAAGGAGAAGGTCGAAAAGTCTAAACAGCTTGACGAGATTGCCGCCGCCGCCACCAAGGCAAAGGAGGACGAAGCTGCCAAGGTTGCCGAGGAGAAGCGCCTTGAGGAGGAGAAGCTCAAGGCTGAAGAGGCCGAGGCTAAAGCCGCTGAAGAGGCCAAGGCAAAGAAGGCAGCCGATGAGGCGGCTGCCAAAAAGGCCGAGGATGACGAGCTTGAACGTCAAATCGAGGAGATGGAGGCGGCAGAGGCCGAGCGTGAGAAGAAGGAGCAAGAGATTGCCGAGAAGCGTCGAATTGCTAAGGCTGAAGAAGCAAAGGCCAACGAGGCTAAGCGCAAGGCCGAAGCAGAGGAGAATGATCGCAAGCTCAAGGAGCAAGAACGCGAGATGGAGAGAATTGAGGACGAGCGGGAGAAGAAGAGACTCGAGGCCGAGGCCAAGGGAGACAAGATTGATATCAAGGAGGCCATTCAAAAGACCCTCAAGGATGACAAGAAGGCACCATCAACACCAAGTACTTTGGCGTCCAAGCTTTCAAACCTCAACTTGGGTACCGACAGTGGCGCTTCCACTCCAGAGTCTGATAGCTCTATGGGCCCACCACCACCAAAGGCCAAGGGCAAGCCAGCTGCGCTCAACTTGGTTGTGAACACCAACTCTGTCGAGCCACCTCAACCTAGTGCTGCCCTCCAATCTCTCAAGTCGGCCCGGTTCCTCACTGTGCTCAACTCTTCACTATATCCTCCCAACATCAGCTCCCCCAACCCAGCACTCAATTCTGCTGTCACTGCCAAGGGTAAGAGCTTCAAATATGATTCCGCATTCTTGCTCCAATTCCAAAAGGTCTTTGTTGAGAAGCCGTCAATGGAATTTGAGTCTCAAATCAAGGCTCTCATTGGGGATGCCGATGCACAATCCGCTAGATCCGGCACTCCCAGAGGAGGTGGTGGTGGTATGGGACCACGTTCCAACTCCACTCGTAGCAACAACACACCTGGTCAATACGCCATGGGTCAATTCGGCTCTGGAAATATCCCAGGAGGCAAGACCCTTCCCCCAGGAACAACCTCAGACCAGCGATTTGCTATGGCCAGTGGCTCATTGCCCCGACCTGCTGTTAACCCAATGGCCTCCTTCAACCGCCCTGGTGGTGCATTCCCAAGTGGCAACATGATGAACCGCTCAGCATCCAACACTGGTAGCAGTGGATACAACATGCCAAGTTCTCCACGACAACAGAGCAGAAACCAACGCGGTAGCAAGAGAGAGAACACCAAGCAAGGTGGTCACCATGGTCCATCTGATGCTCAGGCTGCCAAGACAATGCCACTCACCGCTGGTATGGATCTCAAGCCAATCCAAATTTCCTCCACTGGATGGAAGCCTCGCACTGTTGGCCAACTAGCCGCAACTGGTGCCGCAGGTCCTACCCCTGGTGCCGCTGGTGGTGTTCCTGGCCACATGGAGCCTGACATGGTTCAACGTAAGGTCAAGGCTGCATTGAACAAGATGACTCCTGAGAAGTTCGAGAAGATTGCCGACCAAATCCTCGCCATCGCCGCTCAATCCAAGGACGAGGCTGATGGACGCACTCTTCGACAAGTTATCCAACTTACGTTCGAGAAGGCTACTGACGAGGCTCATTGGGCTTCCATGTACGCCAAGTTCTGTAAGCGTATGTTGGAGACCATGAGCCCGGATATCAAGGATGAGAGCATTCTTGACAAGAATGGCAACATTGTTTCCGGTGGTAACCTCCTGATAAAGTACCTTCTCAACAGATGTCAAGAAGAGTTTGAGCGCGGATGGAAGTTGGACTTGCCAGACAAGCCAGAGGGTGAACGTGGTGATGAGAAGACTGGTGAAGCTGCCATGCTTTCCGAGGAGTACTACATCGCCGCCGCCGCCAAGCGACGTGGACTCGGTCTTGTTCAGTTCATTGGTGAGCTTTACAAGCTCAGCATGCTTACGGAGCGTATCATGCACCAGTGCGTGAAGAAATTGGTCGACTACACTGGTATCCCTGATGAGGCCGAAATCGAGTCGCTTACCAAGCTTCTCAAGACCATCGGTTCCAGCTTGGATAGCACCGAAAAGGGAAAGCCAATGATGGATGTCTACTTTACCCGTATTCAATCCATGGTCGATACTCCAGACTTGCCAAGTCGTCTGAGATTCATGTTGATGGATATCATCGATCTGAGAAAGAAGCGATGGCTTTCAAAGGAGGACAACAAGGGTCCTATGACACTCGAGGAAGTCAAGGCAGCTGTATGTTCATTCCTGCTGCTCATTCCTGAATTCTTACTAACTTTTCACAGGCCGATGCAGCAGCCGCTCAAAAGGCAGCCGACAACGCCCGAGGTCCCCGTGGTGGTGGTGGTGGAGGAGGAGGCGGTGGTGGACGTATGCAAATGGGTCGTGGCGACTCGAGAAACTTCTCGAATCAATATGGCGGCAACCAACCACCTCCAGATTACCAAAAGAACACCGTTGGTATGGATGATCTCCGTCGCCTAACCAACAAGGGCGGATCCAACCGACACTCCAGCCAAAACATGTCATTTGGTCCAACGTCAATGTTCTCGTCGAGAAGCAACAGTGGTCGAAAGATGGGTCCTGGTGGATCATTGAGCAGAACAGGTGAAGATTCCGGGGCTTCATCAAGAACTGGCACACCTCCTGGAGAAAAGAAGTCCAACACTTCCGCAAATGCATTCAGTCTTCTTGCTGGATTAGGATCCGGCGAATCCGAACACCCAACTTCTCCACCATCTACATCCGTTTCTCCTGCATTATCCAAGGCTACTCCTGCATCTGCAGAGAAGTCCGATGACAAGAAGGATGAATGATGAGTGAACAATTTTTTTTTCTTCAAAACAAAAGTTGTTCTTGGGAGTGTCCTAATCTTTGTGCATAGACGGCGCACAAAATTTGCATTTTGCGGCGGGGCCTTTTTTCTTCTACCTGTGTCTTAAAAGTTTCCTCTTCTGTTTTTGCCATGATACCTGATACCTCGACCTTTTTCGACATAGACTACTACATTGCGGGGGTTTCGCCAGATTTCTTTGTTATCGTTCGTTGCGCATGTTGAACGGTGCGGGAAAGACAGGTTGCTTTTTTCGCATATTTCCATTCGGGAGGGGGGGGGGGGGGCTCTTGGGCGGGGTTTGGCTTGTCTATATTGAAGATACAAGGTATCGACGAGATGCGTCATGAGCCTATATCTGAGGTAGAATCGCATGTGAGGTGCACTCAGGACAATATTGTGATTGTGGTTTATTGGCCACCCCTTCTCTTCATCTTGTTGTTTTTTTTGCATGCGCGCGGTTGCCGAAATCTGATTTTGTGTTTCTTCGCGTCCGTTTGCGGGGTGGAAGGAAACCAGTTCCTCGACTTTCTAAAAGCTGCTTAATGGTAGTTTAGGAAAGTCGTTCAAAATGGGGTTCCTCTTTTCTCTCTATTTGTCACTTGTCATTTGAGTGTTTTTTTTTCTTGGAGGAATCTGGCTGGGTGATATTGTAATATTGGAGAAGCTTGGGTGGAATGGGAGAAGGGCTGTGCCGCGGATGGAGATGGGCATTTGAAGCCATTCTGAAGATCTTTCTGTTGTTTGAGAACCGGTCGCCAACGGTTTTCAGTGATGGGCTGGATTGGATGGACGATGAATCACACGCTCATGGGGAGGGAATGGAGGCATTGTACAAATATCTAATTCGCTCGATCACGCCAGCCAGCGTCAGGTAGCATAGAGAAAAACTTGTTTTTAAAAAACTCTTGCAGGTGTGTGTACCTTTTGTGATGTGATGAACTATGCCTTCTCGTAATGTGTAAATGGACCTAAGGCTAAAGTTAACTCGACAAGCAACGAACCTGTTCCACGTAGTAGTATGATTCTCCTCAACGGAGCCTGAGGAAAAGGGTCCAGGGATCCATCCCATCGTGCCCGAGACATACCTTCCTATCCCTCCTCCTTTTCCCCTTTCCCCTTCCTCATCCTCCTCGTCTAACAAACTGTAACCCAGTTTATCAATAACCTTCCGTTCTCTTCATCTCAGCCCTCCCCCAACCAAGTAAGTGCCTTCTCTAATCCAATGTCGAATCTCAAGGCCTGTATTTATAAACCGCATGACCATACATATATACTATCACGACTCCCTATCTCCCCTTATGTATGTAGATTAAAGCAAGAGTAAATCTTGCTTGAAAGCAGGCTACTTGGTCTAGAAGAATCTAACAGACATTTAGAGAGCCCCCATTTCCGTCCGTCGATGCATTATGGAAACTTGTGATGAGGAATTTGAATTGATTTGAATGGATTTAATTCACGGATGGGAAGTGTTGATGTGAGTTTTGAATTGTGGATTTGGGGAGGGGAGGGGATGGGTTGAAGGGAAGTGAGTTATCCTATGAAGTTGGAACATCGAGAGATAGGTAGGTAGGTAGGAAGCTGATGGATGGGTTTGGTGATACTTGTAATGCTTAACGCTCAGATGCTCTTGAGCCTGACCCGCTAGAAACTCGGAACCCTTTGCTTAGTGCTTTTTATGTTTGTTGAGATTGGATTGAGGGGAGTTGTGCGAGTTGGGGAATTGTGTGATTGAGTTGACTTGTTTGAGTTGTTCACTGAAGTTCTTCGGCGTCGTTTTGAGGGAGGGGTGGAAGATTTTTTGGTGTAACATCGTTGGATTCGAGGACATCACTTTGGGTTAGGGCGAAGGGGGGGGGGCTTTGAGCGGTTTCTTTCGTTGTTGTTGTTGTTTTGATGAGTTTTTGCCAGGTATGAGATAGAAGGAGGTTTAGGGTTCCATGTTTTCTTGCTGGGGTTTTCTTGGTTCTCGGGGTCTCTTTTTTTGGTTGTTTGACTCTTGGAATAGATGTACTTCGGCAAGCGACGTGATAGAAGGGCTTGAACTACAGTTTCGAAGATCGTGGGGTAAACTTTCGCATCGAGTTCGTATTGGGTTTTTCTCGCCAAATTTTAAGCTTATGGGAGACTGCTGTCGCTTATACCCCATGCACCTGGAGGATCCTGTTGTCTCGGCTGCGGTGAAGGACTTGGTCAGCATGCGAAAGCGAAGGGATCATCTTAGCGCTAGTAGTAGATTGCGAGGTTTCTTAGATGTTTATGGTTCGTGGTTTGTCGTTTGTGGGTTGTGGTGGGGAGAGGGCTCAGATTGAGTTGCATGGGTGGTGAGATTTTGTATGCGGGTTGGATGGGGTAGGGCTGAGGGTGATCTCTTTTGTATTCAGAAGTCACGAGGTTTTGATTTCGGGTCTTGGGCTTTGGAGCAAAGAGTCTCGGAGCTTATTCGAAAACCTGTCTTTATTTGGTAGTAGAGTATTGTTTTTTTTTAAATTGGTTGCTGGGACTGGGTCTTAGGCGGGTTTGAATTGAGCCTCCTGCCCTCAGTGAGCCAGAGGACAAGAATTTTACTGAACTTGAATGAGTGTAATTAGCTTCAGGGTTTGAATTTTGTTACCCGTATATTCCTGGAGGAATGGAGTAATGTTGATTCCAAAACTGCAAAGATATCGCTGTTATATGGACCCTTGCAGAACTTCAGGCTTCTCTGGAATTAAGCGAGTGCGAATCTATGAATTATTTCTGTTGATCGGCATCTCACGAAGACGAGGACAACCAACGAGTGCGAAGTTATCCACCTTGAGGACAAGAGACTTATCCTTCTTGATACTTCCTGGTGTCTCGCGAGATTCGAACAGTGCCTATAAATGAAGCTTTCCCTCTACACAGAATATATTTTCTTTCCCCAACCTTCTCAGCTTCCACAATACACTCACCCCACTTCCACCAAACTTCCACCACCCAGTCACTACTCAAAAACCCTTACAAATAACCACCCCCAAACCACACAAAATGCAGTTCCACACCCTCCAAGCCCTCTCCCTCCTCGCAGCCTTCATCTCCACCACCCACGCAACCTGTTTCCACAGCGGCATAGGTAAACCCAATCCCCCTTCCCGTCCATACTCTTTCCATCCCCATTACCTTTCAATCACACATCCTAACAATCTCCAGACGGTGATCAAAACACCGCCAACAACAACCTAAGAACCATCTGCACCGGCGCCCTAGGAGGCGATTACCTTAACGGTGACATCAAGAGCTACTGCCTCAGCACCGGTCTCAACCGTTACAACTTCCGCATCTACAATTTGAAACCCAACACGCAGACTATGAACCCTGATGGGTGTGTTGATCGCTTGCAGAGGGAGGTGAGATGTGCCAAGGGTGGGGATAGAACTTATGAGGGGGAGTGGAGATTTGTGTATGTATTCTTTCTTTTCTCACCTTTTTCCGGTAGTCATTTATTTTGGGAGAAGGGCGGATGGTGGGTGGGTGGAGTGTGAGAGTTACTAACTGTTTGCAGGGCGGATCCAAACTCTGGGAACTGTTAAAGGGAACCATGAGAGAGTGGTTATGTGCTTGGCCAGAAGAGTAAAGTTGTTGAGTCAGTGCTGAAATGGATGGACGAGGATTCTTTTTTAGATGATTGGGACGGTTTCTTGTTTTCTTCTTCTCTTCTCTGCTAGAATACAGCACTTTTAAGTCTTCTCTACACATCACTCTCGTTGAATTTGGGACTCGTTTAGTTTGTTTTAGACATTGTTATTTGGGATCTAGTTATGAAGATATATTTTTACTTCTGTTTGTTGTATGCTTTTCTATCGTTTGAAACATGTGTGGTTGACCGGTCTCAAAACGATGCGGACTTGGTAGGTGTATACTGTGTAAGTACAGGGTTCTGGTAATATTACTTTCTTCTTACCTCTTTCAGCTGACACAAAAGCTCTGGATTGATTGAGTGAAACCTGCTGGAGCTCATTTGGGATTTGAATGAGTTATTTTTCAAGTGGGATAAGGCTTTCGTGAATATCCGTCTTTTCTTGAAGCGCTCTTCTGGCATATAAGTATATATGAGAAGTACTCTAATCGGTGTGGCAACATCGAAAGAAGTCGCTTGCGACTGAAAATATGTATTTCGGAAAGAAAGTTTGGATGAATTTAATGTAGTTAGTATGAACTAACTAACTACAGTCGGTTGCCACAAATTTCTGGCCAGAGCCCTTTTTGTGTCAAAACTCACCCTCTTTAATGATAGGGTATAAATTGTGCTACGATACTTATTCTACAAGCCCCGTAACTAAATCTGTTTAACTTAATAAAATATTTGTCCTGTACAATTTACAAAGTACTTAATCACTAATAAAATTAGACTAAAGTTAGTGTGCCAGTGTAAACTCAGCTAAATCTAGTGTTACCTAACTTCAACTCTACTTAATTGAATAACGAATGATATATTACTAAATATTAAATAAGGACCACTACATAAAATGCTCGAATTGTTACAAGACCAAGCTCTTAGATATTATCTATATATAAATATCAGCAATTACAAAGTTAAAGACTCCTTGCGTTTTGGTGTAAAAAGAGCTCTGTCTGGAAATGTCTGGCCACCGAGTATATCCCTTCCAAGTTCGATAAGAAAAATGTCCACTCCTAAGTGAAAGCTTGGCAATTTTTGAGGCTCAACTGCATAATAGATGGGTTTACATTATGATATGGGCGTCATTGCAGTCGGTGCACTCGTTCAGAGTGCTGCTTTTGTACACATGTGGAGTAAAAATCGTGCACGAACTTTGAAGGGATAAAGTAAAGTCAAGGGTATTTCACAGTTTCCCGTATATGGTTTAATAAGAAAAGAAAATAGTCTAGACTACCGCATTTGCTATCAAAATCCTCTCTACTGACAAGTGTAGCACTCACTCGACCTAAGGGAGCTTTCTTGAACTGTATGGAAGGCACGAAATCGCAGCGACAATCGTTTCAGCTTTCCTTCTACGTTACGATGTTCTTCCCGGAGCTTATAGCCACTTAGTCAGCGAAACCAATAAGGTTTCCAAGTATTTGGAATATCTTCCAGCTGAAAATAAAACTGTCACTGGTGAAATGGCTATAAGCGAGAAAATCGTTGTAAGCTTTGACTTGAAAGTTTAGCAATCTTTTCTTTGTAAGACTCCTTCTATTTATTTCGGTCTTCTGTACTGTCAGTAGGATTAGCATGGCTATTTCCCGTGTGGTATCATTCTTGTACTCCCATCTTCGTCACATTCAAAGTGCGATCGCACATTGACCGAAAGCGAACAAGCTGTGACGTACCTGCTGAGAATGTGACTCTATTCTCCTTATTCTCTTCGTAGGCTTGTCGAACTAAGCAACAGCAGGCTCACAAATGCACTTCTCAGGCAATGATCTCTAAATCCACTATAACTATCTGAGTGACATTTAGACTCGCAAACCAAATTCTACAATTCATTATCTGGGTGTTTCTTTGGTCATCCTCTTTACGTAATGTCTTTACGCCAAGTCTATACTAGATTCCGAGACAAAAGATGGAGATTCCATTGGCGGCGCTTACGAGAGCCTCTCGCTTCCGTATTCCGTATTCGGCGAGATACATGTAAGCAATTATGCAACTGAAAGGCACCGGAAACCCTAATCTGGACTGCCCTACGGGTGATTTGGGTTTCTTCCGGCTTCACGGATTTCTCGGCATACAGTACGAGCAGCAAGATGAGATTGGTAGAACACAAGCTTAACTTTGCAAGGACCAATCGGTAGGGGTGGGGAAAGCCGAAAAAATGCTCACGAAGTGTTTGTATTGTAAATGTTTATCTGTAATGCCACGAAGCTTTGTGATAATATCAGTTACTCTCTAACAAGTACCTGAAGACTTTTGTTACATTCTGAGGACATTTTCTGGGTTAATATTGCTCTCTTTTGTAAGAGGGTCTAAGATTCTGTGCCTCGAATGCGCATGTTTTTTCAGAGGCGCTCTGTTGCGGTGTGATCTCACTAGTTCAATCCCACAGCAAACTTGTGCGAAATTGGGCGCCAAGGACAAAGCCAGAGAAATATTTTTGAAGTCGTCTTTGTCATTTTCTTACCAAGACACATGTGGCGTGCGCCAAAGAATGTTTATTGAAGAAACCTCGGAGCTACAACACCCGTGTTACGCATCGTGAGGAACTATTCGGTCAAAGTTGACTCTACTATAATTCTACTTATTCTTTATGGCAGCTTGGCCTATTTTAATTTCTCTCCTGATGTCAATTTCAATGCCAAGGGTAATAATTCATAGTCCAGCCTCCTATCCTGATAGGCTTCGTTATAATTCATTCGTATGCAGGGTATCACTTTCAGCGAAGGAACGGATGTACTTGGCGAAAACTTGGTTTCGGTCAATCGTGCTCGATCTTTTCGTCCTCCTTGAATTCGGTCTACTGGTCTCCGTTTAGAAAGCTTCTTGATTGTCAATTCTCAAAGCGTTGAGGTTACAAAGGTGTCAGGGATATAGAACCAGTAAAAAACGTCGAATCTCACTCACTTGGATTTCCACTCTGGCGATTGGAGAAAAGGGTAAAATGTAAACTCAAATCTGGAAATGGAACCGAGGGAAGGCGAGGTAAAGTCTAGTTTCTCGTTCACACACGTACGAACGCTTTTGAGTGGTTGTTTACCATGAATACTCCACTGAGCTGAGTCCCCGCTTATGTTCCACAACCCAAAATGAATATGAAGGGATTTTGCTTCGCCAGACTACTGTGAATGCTACTCTATTGTTCCCCGTGCCTCATTCAATTTTATCCGCCAACCATTGACACTTCCCACAGCCACCGTGATGAGAATATC
>LLCD01001350.1:0-11390 GCA_001414355.1 Hymenoscyphus salicellus
GTTCTTAGGTGGACAACATGCAGTGATATGTTGGAGCACGAGGAACGTACGTTATTATGACGAAATACCCATGAATGTGGCAAAAATTACTCTTTGGTAATTGAAAAGTGTCTAGGTTGAAGGCTAGTTCTTTAGAGAACCTTTGACTTCAACAGGTTATTCTAGTGAACCCTCTTAACACAAGTTAGGTTTATAATCGTGTTCATCTCGGACTTTCCCTTCAAAAATTGCGCTAATACTTTCATAGATCTAATTCTTCCAGTCTTTTTCTGGAATTGTATTAAGATTCTGGGTCTTGGGCCTTGAACTTCCAAGCGAGGAAGCAGAGCAGAGGTATTCACAGAATGCTCCATACGTGCTTCGTGAGCGTGATGTTTCATTGCGATACCCTAAAATATCTCATCAGCGAATGACTCCTCTCCATAACCGCTTTAACCCCTGAGGTTTAGCGACTCAACCCCCCGCCACCCTACACTACCCCAGCCTACTACAAACCAGATCTACGAAAACTATATTTCGATACGCCCTACCTTCGTAATCTTGAAAAGTCGAGAAATATTCGAAAAATCATCTATTTCAACGATCGGTGTTATTTCTGGGGCAAGGAAAGCATGTCCACCCAAAGCGAAAAATTCGAAGAGGGCGAGTCTCGATATTACATTGGTGGATTCCACCCCGTTCGTCTGGGTGAAGTATATAATTCCAAGTACGAGGTCTTGAGAAAACTTGGGTACGGAAGGTACTCAACAGTATGGTTGGTCAAAGAGCAACAGTGAGCTAAAATTCAGATTCCCCTCATGCAATCCTCAGGAGTCTAACGTTATGACAGAGGCCGGAAGCTTTGGGCGATGAAAGTCCTCAGTGCCGAGTGCTATGGTGCGGGTACGGACATTTTTGAGATTGAAATCATGCAACATCTCACAACGAGAAATCCCGAACACAAGGGGTATCGACATATATCCACTCTCCGAGATTCCTTTCGTCATGAGGGACCGAACGGGGCCCATAAATGTCTTGTAATAAAGGTCATGGGGGAAAGTTTTTCTACTTTTGTAAACTGGTTTGAAAATCGATTGTTGCCCGCTCCTTTGGTTCAGCTGTACACGTACCAACTCATGCAAACATTGGACTATGCGCATTCATGTGGTGTGATACACACTGGTAAGTTGACAAGGCAAATCATACAGCTGGAAGTTTACTAAACAATCTGGGCAGATATTCAACCAAGCAACATCATGATGCAAATCCTGGATGAATCCCTGATTGGAAAATGGCTGGAAAACGGTGAACCAGCTACGAATCCCGATTCTCAAGAGTCTGGCTCACCAGTCATAGCAACTCAAAGCTTGAGGGAGTTCTACTTCCCAGATGACGAAAACTACAATATAGGACAGATCCCTGTTGTCTTGATAGATTGGGGTGTAGCAAGCTGGGTGGACAAGCATCTCACTGAACATATCCAACCTATCCAACCTATCCTCCTTCAATCTCCACAAGTTATTCTTAAGGCTCCTTAGAGTACAGCCGCTAATATTTAGAACTTGGGAGCTCTTGTACCCGAACTTATTTATAGGCAGCGGATGTTTTCTGGGGTTTCGCCTGAGGGGAAATATAGTACGGAATAACATCTTAAGGAAATTGTAACTCTCTTGGGACTATTTCCAAAAAGCTTATTAGATTCGGGTAACCAAGAGATTGTTAAGACAACCTTCGATGGGGAGGGAGAGATTCTCAAAGCACGATTAACACTCTCAGTTAGACTGGAGGTGAGATTTGGTAATATGCCCGAAGATGAGAGGAGGAAGTTTGTGAAATTCATAAGAGTACTTACGACTATTAACCTGGAGAAACGGGAGTCGGCAAAGGCTTTGTTGGAACAAGATTGGTTTGAGCATGAGTATGCTTAACGGGATTATTAGGGACTCTCCGTTGTGGTGTAGGTGGTCGACTCGTATAGTGTATTTGATAGTGGAAACATTGAGATTTAGCTCCCTCGTAATCTCGGCCGCATGCTTGCCCTCCTGCTTCTTTGTAACAATCCGCCCGCGTATATTAGGTGAGAGGTGTTGCATAGGTAGACTATCCTCATCGGTAGGACGTTTTGGAGTACGTTGTGGTGGCATTTTGTGGTGTAGGAAGTTAAGAGGATGGGGGAGCGCGACGCGTTTTTATGGGTCGGTGCACGGATCGGTTAATAGCTGTTGACGGTGACTGTACTCGAAATATATCATCTTGTCACTTGGCCGATGTCAAGAAAATCACTTTCATTACTGGGCTTCCGCATGTAACATCAGAGTTCTGTGAACATTACATAAACTCAATGATAGGGGATTCAGAGGCTGAAAGAACCATCCCAGAAACCGTTCAAATCACTTCGCAGGAATGGAGATTGCAAATTGGATGGCCACACTGCTATGCTTGCTCGTGGAATGATATTTCTCATAGCGACAGGTATAATAGAGAAACTCGTGAAATGTTGAGCTATGTCAGTAGTGGAGGATACTTTGAATCTTCTGAATTGGCTGATACCTGGTTCTCTGAGTTAGTGGATGGTGTTTGACCATTTGCAACCTAGGAGCAGATTGAAATTTAAGGTTTATTATTTGGAAAACAACATACATTGAATCATCTGTAGAAATATGTCCCTCTTCTAGTGTTTAGAGTGTTGGAGACTTCTCGCGGTTAAGCGACCGACAAAGAGAGAAATACACTATAGAAATTCCGGAGACCAGTTTTGTAGCACAAATGTCGTCTAGCTCGTGTTATCGCGTTTGAATGATCACCTACTGCCCAAAATATTTTCTTAGTCAGGTACAAGCTCTCCAGAGACGTTGGAGATTTTTATTTCGTTCCTTTTTTGTCGCTCGCAGCTCCGTTGGCTCTTTGGGTGGCTCTATCTAATTCTCCAAATCACAACGGCTGACCAAACCCAAAAGCACCCAATGTATCCTCCCGCCGTTTCAATCCAGATCATCAACTACAACAACTTCTTCGTCCCTTTCAAAATCCCCTCCCACTCATTTCTTGTCTCCAAGCTTTCAGTAACATTAACCAAAGCCCCAAAGGGTCCAGTCTCCGCACCACACTTCGCCTCTCCCAGACGCCCATCCCTCTCCTCCTTCCAACCTCCACTAAAGAACCTCCCAATCTCCTTCTGAACACATTCATTCCCAGTAACTAAGCTAGTATGACCTGTGGCATCCCCAACAAGCAGCCCCGCACCTTCAAAAAGTCTTCTCCCCTCCAGTCCATTCTCAATAGGTGTAATAGGGTCCATAGTATTACTGACAAGAAGAATGTTCCCCCTAACCTTCGTTGCACCAAAAGGACCAAGATATGGATGTGGAGAAAATATGTTCCAGCTTGTACAGGCAATGAGAGCCGCGAAGACATACTCGGCGCCAATGTATGATTGCAATTTTAGGGTTTGGTAGAGGGGTATTAGGTCTGTGAGGGATTTTGAGAGGAGGGCGTTGTTTGTGTCTGAGCAGGAGATTGCTGGGAACCACTTTTCTCGTTAGCTTAAAAAGTCTCCAGGAAGGGGAAAAAATGGAAAAACCTCAGGAAGCCCAGCATCTTCTGTAGGAACAGCTTCCCCAACCAACGCCTGGAGTTTCTCTACAGTCAGATCATCGATGATACTTTCGAGCTTGACGGCAAACTCAGCGAACTTCGCGAATCCATCGTTTTCATCGGAGGGCGAGTAAGTAGCTCGTGTAGCCCTCACTTTCAACAATTGCAAAGCTCCCACAATAGCCGTAACATTCTCCCAACCATTCCCAACAGCAACATCAACATCCAATTTCCCAAGCGACCTCTTAAACCTGTCAAAAACATCCCCCGCTTTCGTTCCCGTAAAAAATGCACACTTCTCGGGACCAGCAAGGAAACAATAGGTGAAAAATGTAGAAAATGCTTCATCGGTATGTGTCAAGGCCTTCAATCCATGGCCAGAGACATAATCTTGGGCATCGACAACACCATCTAGGACCATGAGACCGACTCTCTCGGGATGGAGTGTTGCGAACATTTGACCTATCACAGTTCCGTAGCTGAAACCCCAGTAGTTTAATAGTCCAGAATGTTTTACCTTTCCGGAAGGACAAGAGGAGAAAGCATCAAGGATGGTGATGATATCTTGTACGATGGTTGTGGTTCCCATATATCTTCCTACTCCATCTTCTCCTCCTATTGCGGAGGAACATTGTTTCGCTAGTTGACTCGCTTCATCGATTACCTCTCCAAATACTTCGATGGGCAGGAAGGTTCCATTTAGTTTTGGTGTTGTTGAGCGACGGGAGATGTTGGAAAGGGACGGAGAGGCCGGAGATGAACAGTTTGCAAGAGGATGGGAAAAATATATTCCTCGAGGCTCCCAGCTAACGAGGTCCCATTGCGTGCCGACGGTCGAGTGGAGTTGAGGTTCCTGTGCGTAGAGTGTCGAGATGCCTGATTCGCCTGGTCCGCCACTTTTTTCGTGTTAGTCGGGTGGGGACCAAGATGGAGATGCGATAAGTGAGGGAGGATGTTTTCTTACGGATTTGTCAAGAGCATTCCTTTGTACGGGGTACTTGTAGCGGGAGATTTGAGGAGAGGTACAAATGCTCTGGTCCCGGATGGATTATCATAATTCAATGGAACCTAAGTTGTGATATCAGCTTTCTACTTTTAAAGAAACAAGTGATTTGACGAATGAAAGGGGTACTTACATCCATAATGGCGCAAAAGAATGTGGACAGACATGGATGCCAAATGAGACTTTTCGAAGGTGTAATCTACAGACACATTAGCATGATCTTTTTTAATCATAGAATCATTATGAAGTGATTGGTTCAATGAATAGAAAACATACCGAATCAAAACTCTGTTGTAGAGTCAAATTCCCACTCAATGGCGCTGCAAGAGACATCGTTGAAAGCAGAAGGACCCCCGCCGTTGATAATTTGGAATGAAGCACGATGTGATGTTGTCAAATTCCGTCTAGAGATGAAAAGTAAACAAAAGTCAATATTGATAAGAGTAGGAAAAGGCCTTAAGAAAAGACGGAAGCTCATCGCTATATACCTCCTCGCAGCCCTCTCATCTCAAAATCCCAACCTCACCAATCTCTCAGTCTTCCACTCTCACAGTCGTCATCACTCTCATGACCACCTTAAAGTAGCCTCGAATCCCTCTCATAAGCCACGAGCCCGCCACGAATCTCCATCCAGTTACACCCGAAATGCATGTAACCACTTAACCCCCCTTGCAATACGCCTAAAAACGCCTCCGAAAAAGCTTGGGATAACTCTATTAGACAAAGACATACGAACAGCATCTTATAACAAGGATGTAACTCCCAACAGAACGGCTCGCTTATCGTACAATTTTAACTCAAAAAAAAGAAAGAAGAAAAATAAGCATGACCGCAGTCTCCACGCCGCAATCAAAGATCCCTGTTTTACGAAGCAGCGAAAGAGAAATTATCATGAACCAATTGATGAACATGGGGATTTCCAAATTGAATTGTGCGATCGCTACATGTACACGTATGCGCCTCCGACGGTCATGTTGGCGAAAATGGAGGAGGCGAGTGAGTGAGGCCCTCCCTGCCTGCCTGGACGGAAACAGGGTCCGATTCTCGCCCTCTGAACTCGGGCTGTTTCATGTCAGCTTTATACAATAACAATGTTGCTAGAAGTTCCAACAAATGGTGTGATCGTTAATAAGTTGATTCTAGCTTCGCCTACATTCTTCATAGATTCTTTTTGAGTTGTGTAGAGTATAGAACGTTTTTTCCCTTTTCGGTAGAGACCCTCTACACCAGCTCAACTCCCTAAATCAAAACCGTGAACATGCCTGTGAGAACTTCAAGAACATTGATCTTAGGCAAATACAGTACGAGCATATTCCCTTTTCTAGCCTGTCAACTCACTCATTATAATGGTTGAGGATGAGATGGGAAGGCACAGCCTGCTTTATTTAAGCTAAGCATAATTATTCCCCGGTTTGATTATAACCAAGTCTTCCCATCCTTCAAAATCCAGCTTTACATGATCATTTTGTGTTGCTCCCACTCGGAGCATAATTTGGTGAGTTTCCAACTTACTAATTCCAGCGCCAGTCTTCTTCATCGCCTTAGATGGCTGCGAGTTGAGCTCCAGCGCCAGAAGCTCAGTAATTTTTGCCCAGCACTCGATATCGTCCTCGTCCAGAGTACTGACCAGATAACGTAGACCAAAGCAAAAAAACTGTATGTCATCAACACAAACGTCGCCAAGAAAGTGGATCTGGTTTGTCCATATCCATATCTGTTCACAGTCGTCTTGAATTGAAATTCTGTGCTTGTGTCACCGTCCCTTTATGTATAGTTGAAGACAGAATCACCGGGACCATATATTCCGTGCTTCGGCATCAACTCATCGACCATATCTTGATTACTAGCATGTTTGACGGCGCCCATGATTGAAGCTACGCTGTTGGTTCGAGAGATACCATCCGCAAACGTCAATGCCAAAATAGCCTCCACAGCTCCCACTGCTGTATTTTGCTTGGTAATATTTTCTAACCCGGAAATGCTATCGCAAAGTGTCCGAAAGGTCGACACCAATGTGTCCCCATTCACTGGCTTGTTTGATTCAGCTTATGCCAGGGAGATGTTGAGCCGTGGCCATTTCAGTCGTCCGTCAGAGCGGAGTTTATACTGCTCTCCCATCCAATTCCAATCTTCCGGGAACTTTATGACGGAAAGCGGAGTGCTTTGGAACAAGGAGACGAACGTTGCATTTGCCCACCTTGAATCAATTGTACGCCCAAGTACTTGCGGCTTGTCCTTACTACCGGTACCACCAACTAGAGCAACAACAGCTCCTATCGAGGTCGGTCCAAAGTCTTCCTCTGGCAGCTTGATCCAAGTTATCCCTGGGTATGAAGCATTTCCGGTGGTGTAATTGAACCACTTTTCCGACTTGAAAGTGCTGTTGTTGTACTAATTTTAGGATGATTTTCCAACCCAAGGTCCAATCTAGGAAAGTTCACCGTGGTGTTGAAGTCATTGGTTGCGCATTTGACGCAAGCTACTGGTTGACTAGATTCGACAGTGAAAGTGATGTCGTTGTAATAGCAGAATCCTTGTTTCTTGTCAAAACATCTTCCACCATTTGCCCATATCCTATGCAGATTCGAAAGTGCTTCGGCTAAATTTGCCAGTGGTGCTGTTGCAACTGTAATGACAGGATTCCAATAAGGAAACCCCCCAGCAGAGATTCTCAAGAAACGTCGTGAGTTTTGTGAGGGAACCAATACTTTCTCGGGCATCAGTATTGCGTACTTTTTACCGTCTGAAGGGGGCCCGGGAAATCCGTTTGGCCAAAGTACCAGGACCTCCTGAGTCAATATGGTCGAATATGCTGGGAAACAAAGAGTATTTGTAGGTTTCAGTGTTGAAAAATTGCATGGAAGGTCTGCTGTAGCCACACTGTCCAGATTCGTTGGCCATGACTGTTCAGAGGTAGAATTCATCCAGAACTCGGATCCCCAGCCTCCCAATCTCGCAGAACTGGTGTTGCTGGTATAGCAGCGGACGGTCCTAACGTTGCTCCCAGAAGTGTAAAAATAACTACGGTTATCAGGATTCTTGCAACAAATTGCGAGCCATACAGCTTTAAACCATTTTGTCCTGACGGCCCCCCGGAGAGCTAGCCTCCAATATACATCCTATGCCAGACCAATGTGGTGATACTCCAATCGGCACGAGGTGGAGTAAGGAAAGGTAAATGGCTGCTGATAAGTCTTCGTGAAGGGTCAAATTTTCCTCTTCGGCATAGAAAGGTTTACTGCCATCGGCTTTGGCTTCTGAAATCCGACTGAACTCTTTAATGGTATCGTAGCTAAATAATATTAGCAGGGAATATTGGAGTTTCGGTCGGTAGAAGGCACAAATCTTACCCTGAAATCTCAATCACAACCCTTTCCTTCACCTTCGGCAATGTGCGAGACGCCTTCCAAGAATTTACTGAAAACATGTTTGCAGCGCACGTCTATGGAAAACATGTTCCATTTGTGGCGTTATTTTTAGAGCATAATACAGGGACGTTAAAGTAGGCAAGAAGTTATTGAAGTATTGATTGAGAGTTGAAAGCTTGCTTCTATAGATGAGAGAGCTTGAGTCCTTATATACTAGTACGCATGGAACTCTCCTTGGCAGGCCACCGAGCTTGGGCTTGGCATGCTCACGTGATAAAAACGTGACACACCCCTTAGGCGCACTAGTCCCAATAAGGTCAAGCGCTCGCCTATGAATTCTACGTTGAGATCGGAGGCTCGACTTTTTAAGCCCTTTTGTTAACTACAAATCTGTCATATAGTAAATACAATATACTATGAATAAGACGACGAACACCGTTGAGCGCAATGCTCGTTCAGCCGCCGCCGCCGACGCCACCCCCAGGAAGAGAAAGGTAAGTTGCAATTCCTCAAACGATCTCGTAGTCTTTAGGTTTGAGGCTCGATCTGAACGCACTTCATCAGAATCATGCTAATCTTTGTTTTTAGAGAGATAACAGTCCCCCTCCCCGCCTCCGATTTCCATCGCCAGTCCCTTCAAGTTCTGTACATTCAATACCCGATGATGTTGAGTCTGATTATGCGGTCGAAGACGACGATAATGCCGAAGAAGTTAGCCGTCAAGTTCGATCTGATCTCGCCGAATCTGCTACTGCTGCTCTCCAACTCGAAGGGGTTGAGCCACAGCAATTTGAGACTCCTACACCCTCCTCCGCAAAGAAGAAGAAATGTCGTGGTGAACGTGGTGAGCTCAGAGATTATTCGTGTGAGCGCTGCCTTCGGGCGGCTTTACGTGGTTGGGGTGAGGACAGCCTTGGTTACTGTCATGATGTTGTTGGCCAGCGCGATCATACTCGCTGTTATCGATGCGCGGCGGGTCACCCTTGCAGTCCTCTGCCTCCTCTGGTGCTGCCTTTTGCCTCGCTTCTTTTGGGTCTTCTCAGGGATCCTATAGAGACTCGAGATGCGGCCAAGATTGCGTAAGTTTATAGCCTTCTATACTATCTGAGCTCCACAGCTAACAGGTTAATAGAAAGATTAAGGAGTTGCGGGCTGTTGTGAGGACGGTGTTGGATCATTGTGGGCCTGATGAGCTACAGCAAGTTGTTGATGGTGCGCGCGCTGCTGGTCTGGCTGGCCTTGGTGTTTTTGAGGATAATGAAGATGTAGAAGAGGATGAGAACAGTGCAGTACTTGTTACTACTATTGAGAAGGTTCATCGTCTTCAGGATGTTCTTGCGGAGTTGACGGAGACGATGGGTAGTTTTCGAGTAGTTTTGAAAGGTGACGTGAAGTAATATGGAAAGCTCTCCATTTTGCCGAGTATAGCTCTTGAGGCTAGTTTAATTCGAGCTTGAAATAACAAAAGAAAACAAAGTAGTATATGTGACTTGCATCATTGTGATTTTGTTACAAATGAAAATTGGTTAGTATATAAAAGAAATGTACAAAAGAAAGCTAGATTGTAAGAGATTCGAGCGCGATAATACACCCCTAAGATCGCTAGCCGTATGTTATATCTCTCGGCTTGATCTCGATTCATTCACCCCTCTAGAATAAAGCACCAATTTAGGTACGTTCGGGAGTGCTTGTTCCAGGGATTCTACTAAAGCGCGCTTGTCTTGGAGGTTTAAAAGTGTTCTAAAGTCTTCGAATTTGTAACGTGGTAGATTTTTAGTCATTCCATCCGCTGGCATGTCCTTTGTTGGCAAATAGGTGAGCTCGAAACTGCCTTTCTGATGCTCCTGGCGTAGCCACATGTTTTGGATATCTACATGGCGAAGCTTAGTCGAGATCCTTTGATTCTCTTCTACTACTAATCGGATTGTTTGTTGATTATCACAGAAGATTGTCTATATACCACCTAGCTCGAGCTTTAATTCGACAAAAAGGCGCTTCAATGCCATAGTTTCAGCCGCAACGGATTTTACTCCAAGCAGTTCTGCCTCTGTGGTCGAGGTGGTTACTGTATCTTGCCTTGTAGCGCGCCAGGCTATAAGCCCTCCGAAGAGCGAAATAGTATATCCGTGGGAGGATCTACGAGTTTCGAGATCGTCTGCGAAGGAAGCATCACTTGCTATAAAAAGGAGCGTGTCTCGTCTCTTAGCCGAGTACTCAATTGCTAAGAATCGTGATCCGAATAGGTATCGAAGCGTCCATTCAGCTGCGGCTATATGCTCTTTCGAGGGATTTGTTAAGAAGTGGGAAAGTTGAGAGGATGCGAACGAGATATCTGGTCGGATCATAATCGCTGTATATAAAATCGATCCCACCATTTACTAAAAGAGCTTGATTTCGCTTGGTTTGGCGCTCCCATTGTACTTCTTAAGCTCGATTCCTGGCAGAGGTGTGCTAGGGCACTTCCCTTCTGTTAGTCTAAATCGCCCTACAATGCGCTCGATGTACGTGTCGTATATTAACCAGAGCTTCTTTTCCTTGCGGTCCCTGAGCACTCTAACACCAAGGAACCACTCAACGTCTAATAGATCATGGAGTTTATATGTCTCGCTTAACTTGTCGATCAATAAGCGAGCTTGTGTTTCGTCCCTCTTGTGGTACATAAATTGGACGTCGTCTACATAAAAAATCACAAAAACCTTTCGATCTTTAGTCATGTATATGCATGGTTCTTCCAGGCATGGAGTGAGTCCGAGTTTGTCTTTTAGCGTGCTCGTAAATTCGTTAAACCAGAGGGCTGGTGAGTCCCGGAGTCCATAAAGAGCTCGATCGATAAGAATGACTTTTCCAGGTTTCTTAAAGCCGTCCGGCATATGGCATACGACCGGAGTGCTTTTTGAGCTCCTTTCAGCGTTAATAAAAGCATTTACGACATCATATTGCTTAAGTTCGAGATCGAAATAAGCTGCCATAGCCATAGCGAGCCTAAAAGACCTAGAAGCGAGCGTGGCTGCGTAGGTAGACAGGATCGATTCCTCTGCTTGGAGATCACCCCTAACGACAATTCGTGATCGACAGCGAGTAAGGTAGCCCCCTGAGTCCTTTTTATAGTTGAAGACCCACTGAAGAGGAATAGGTGTAATAGACGAGACGTCCTTTCGAAACATTTCAGTCCAGCAGGCTCGACTCTCGAGGTTTCCGATCTCTATTCCACAGTCTCCTTTGAACCACTTTCCGAATTCGTGTTTCTCGAGCTCTCTATAGTGTCTTGGTTTTGGTGGGAGCTGGCTTTCGTGGATACGTGGCGGGGTGTTTTCTTTTATTGTTTTGTCTTTCTTTTCGACTGCTTCCGCTATAGTAGCGTACACAGCTTGTAGATCACCTCCATCCCTTGATTCAGGCTCGATTGTTGGCCAGAAGGATAAAAAGGATAAGACGGATTCTACGTG
>LLCD01001351.1:0-11388 GCA_001414355.1 Hymenoscyphus salicellus
GGAGAATAGTGCCTCGCGTGCCTTGTTTGCGGATGTTTTGTTTCCGGTCGAGTGAGTTGAGAGTTGCTATAGATGGCTAGATTTCTCGTGATTTTCCTAAGTACTACTTCTTCTCTTTCCAGCTGAAATCCTCATATTTTTGCGTCAACACCATCACTCCAAGCCCTAAACCACTCACCCAAGATGTTCTTCCAAACCATCGCAGTCGCCATGGTTATGGCGGCTGTGTCCGCTCAGGCTCAGCGTCCAAGCACCACTTCCATCTGCGATTACTACACTACCGCCTTGCTAACGAACAACACTGCCGCAAACCAATTGGCTCTTTTGACTCTCGTCGTCAACACTGCTGTGATTGGAAACTGTATGTCTTTTCCATTATGCCAGTTTATCCCAGAGAATCACTAATTGTTCCAAACCACTTCGCACAACATTTCATATTGTGCGAGCTGGTCTGGAACAATCATCATTTAGAGTTTACCATTCTCCCAAATCATTCGTACAATGGGAAATCATCTACATTCCCTCCTGGTGCCCTCCAAAGATCATTCGCTTACGCCTTACAGACACAAAACCAAATGTCGGCATCGCCGTTCCTGGCATACTCGCCCCTGGAACATTCAACGGCGTCGAAGTCAACTTAGTCCCATATTTTAATGGTGGTCTCGCTTCAACGAACACAGGTGGTGATGTTGGTCGCTCTGTCAATTTTCTTGACGGGGGTGGAGCTGCGCCTTTGATGATGAATATGGCTGCAAATGATCAAAGCTCAAATCAATAGTTGGTTACACCATTGGATACTTACCTTTTTGAATGCTGACAGTTAATTAGCATCCTTCTCAACCATCTGTACGAATACTTTGGAGCCCTCCTTGGTTGTTCCGCTGCTGGTTTTCCAGCATACACCGGCTCCCCCTCAATGGGCTCTGTTCACAAGTAAGTAATTTTCAGATCTCTCGTATTTTGCTTCATCAGGGCATATCATCACCATTGTACGAACGATTCAGAGAACGGCAAAGTTCAACTACTTATTGTTCCCTATTGTTCGCGCAATGTGTTTTGTTGTGCGAGGTAAAAGGGAACAATCTGTAATCCTTCTAGATACTCTCGTACTGAAGCTAACAAACAACAGGTTCATGGATCTCTCACCCGCAGAGGTCGGTTACTTCATCCAACAGGTGGCTCTTTCAGCTGCTTCCTTCGGCGTTGCTGAATCAGATATCGCCATCGTCGGTAAAGCCCTCAACGGTCTTTTCAATGTCCGATGTGCTCCTCCTACTGTCGTTATTCCAACTCAGCCAGCGCGACTTCAAAGCATTTGCATTCAAGAGTCTTGCCCTCTCTCGCCTAATGATACCTGCTCTGCTTATCCTGCAGCGGTAAAGCCTGCTGTCGCCAATGCCACTTTGACTGGGAACTCAAGTTCCATGAATACTACCGGTGGTTCAGCAGGTTCAACTCCGATTACAACTAGTTCTGCTGGTCGTGTGGCTGTCGGGCTTGGAACTGTGGTTTTGGGAGGATTGTTTGCCATGTTGTTGTAGGGAATGACGAAGGTGCATTGCATTTATACCCTTGCTCTCTTGTTGGTTTGTCGGTCGACTGTTGTTCAGGAGAACTCAAAATAATTAGCTTAATATGGAAGAATTGGGAGCTGGCGATTGATTTTTAAGCACGTTCTAGACTAACGTGCTCTTGATGTATTATCAAACTTCAGTCTCGGAGTCTTGTAACCAAATGATGCAAAGCTTTGTTATTTCGGAGTGCTGGAGATCAATGTTCATGCTTCATATTATTATTGAGAAGATCCAGCCTGTTTCCAGCTTGTCTGAGTAAATAAGTGAATTCATTCCTCCAATCGTCGTTTCGGGGACGACTGTGGTGAAGTGATTTTGTTCCTTTCCATTCATTTAGGCAATGAGTACTGGGTCTTGGCACTTAGTTAAATAGTGAACAGGGGTATTGAATGTCGGTTAAGCGCCGCGCTGGCTACTAGCGTGGCTTAGCGTCTATAAATAGCAGTCCCACATACTCCCTTCAACCCTTCAACCTTCAACCGGGTCTCAGGGTTCCGATCTCATCACTTGTTCCTAGTGTATCATGCTTTCCCCTTACCGCAATCAACTAGAGCTCCACCCAAGGCATATTGTCCCAGTGTCGCCGTAGCTAATGTTGTATAGGTCGACTGGGTGCCACTTGTATTTTGTCATGCGGTACACGTTGGTGGAGATAACCTCTACAAGAGCTAGTTTCGGGGTATTCAGTACACAAAAATCTTTATCTCTTCACCTATGAGAAATAGAGTGCTGTCTGAGACAAGGGAGGCCTAGAGGATCCAGACCGCCGCCCCGCATTCTCTTGCTCCCCTTGCAGGATCCGTTCAACGTTCAACGGAAAATCCTGGGCAAAGGTAAAATTTTTTTGGAGGGCGAAGACTCAACACCTGTACGTGGTGCCCTCTACGAACCTGAGTTTTTGATCTTGCTATTGATAGTACACTGCCGCTAGTAGGATGCGAGTTCCAGAGCCGAGATTGAGTCAAGTTCGGCGTAGCGATGCGTTTTTGATCGAATTTCTCCTCGATGGAGTTTTCACAACCTCTAGTTTTACGAATCGACGGCGATTGCACGACTAGGCGACACATACCTTAAGCGATATATATAAATTCCTCTTTTGCTTCCCACGAGCTTATCCAGCAGAGTGTATTCCCCTTCTAGCCCTTAAGATAGCCGTTCTGCTACGACTTCCGCCGCTACGAAGTACAGTACGGCAGATCAAGCGCTGATACCGCCTTTGGATGGAGGAGTCTTCGGGATAGATGTTTTCTTGCTTTGGGCTACCCGCCACCGTTGCGCAAATAATAAATAGAACACAAGGGGCTTCGAGGAATAGGCTGGAAAACAAACAGACTGCGCAAGTGACTCATTTTGGTGTAGGAAGGAATTAAAGCAGTTGGAATATATTTCTACCTTTGCTCTCTTTTCAGGAGTACTCTACAAAGTTTACAATCAACTTCTGACTTTCAGAACCTTGCTGTGTTGTACCCTGTTCAATAGGAAATGAGCAGCCACTTTGCAAATCTGACCTCGTTTATTGATATTTCGTTTCATGAATCCGTCTGACTCCCCTCCACCATGAGCTCCTTTGCAATCCATACTGTGCCATACCCACAAGACAAACAATATACAGAACTCCCCTGAAACCCCCATACCCCTCCTTCAAGGTGCCATATTGCTACGAGTGCAACGACCGTTACTTCAGCACCAACTCTCATCTGCAACAGCATCTTGACAGTAGCGATGCTCATCGACCAGGTGGTTATGACTGGGAGTGTGAGATCTGCGAGAAGACTTTTAAAACCGAGCAAGCTCGCCGCCAACACTATCTAAACGGCACTCATGCCTATTGCGATGATTGCAGCCGTATGTTCAAGAACCAGAACAACTTGTTGCAGGTGAGTATGGTTGGTTTGTGCTAATTGTATAACCAAATTGGGGAAATTATTTCAATTTTTCGAAAAGGCTCGAAGAATGAGACTTCATTCTTCGAGAACAGTTGGACAATTGTACCCAGAATGGCAAGTGCCTTGGGGCTATGATCATGACCGCCCATGATACTGCGGATTCCATACCTAGGTACACTTTCAATAGCTTACAATCTGCATTGGCACATACACTCTCGCATCCACCGAGGAAGCAACATCACTTGCCCTTGGTGCAAGAACTCCTACGCCACCGCGTCCGGCTTGACCATTCATCTCGAATCCGGCAATTGCTCGTCTGGTCTCGATCGCCATAAGATCAACAGACACGCTCAACAACTCGACCGACACAACGTCATTACCAAGCCTATGATCACTTTGCCGGGTTACGAGAACGTCCAAACAATGGCCACGGATCGATCCTGGAACGGTCGTGCTTACGAATGTCCTCTCGTCTGCCGTCGCGAGTTTTCGACCCTGAATGGCTTGAACAACCACTTGAAGAGCCCATTCCACGAGCAGAGCATATATCGATGCCCTGGACGAAGCTGTGGTAGGGAGTACAAGGTCTTGAGTGGCTTGGTCCAACATATTGAGAGCAAGAGCTGTGGAACGATGCGCTTCGCTGCTGTCCAGAGCAATGCGAAGAATGGAATTGGAGGAATGATTGGACGCATGATCGGGCAATAGGATGGAGTCTGTGAAGAAACTATGAGGCGAGTTGGGGCTTTTGTGGGGTTTTTACTTGTCGGTGTTTTGAGCGACGCCGAAAGAAAATGCCCATGGAAGGATGGTGTATTATGACACTTTGGGTGTGTTACTGGGGATGTTATGGCTTTCGGATGATAGCATTCAAATGTCAGGTTCATCCCAAGTGCTTATGAAACTAAAGTGCGTGAAGTTTATACTTGAGATCATAAATCCGGTAAGCTCGCCAACCCGGCGATGCACAATAAAGACCTAGGGAAATCCGAAGTAATTGTTCTTTTTACCTGGAACAATCAAGTTCAATTGTCCTAACTTATTTGGTAAATGACATTAAGGATAGTTTCAATGTCCACGCAAGCCCTCTGCTTAACTTTGCTGCCTTCAAGTCACGCAGTACTTGGGGAATCAATCCAACTGACCTAAAAGGCGATAACAATTAATTTCATGTTAGATTACTCCTTGTAGAAGTGTTAGGGCAATATCAAAGTGGTTAAAACTTATCATGGGTTTTATGGTGCTGGGAATTGAGAGTCTTTGGCGGGAAACGAACCGCAACGAAATTAATAAAAGGCCAGAACAATTGAGTCTACAATACCCTGAGTTTGAAAGACTGAAGAGGGAGGTTAATACGAAAGTTATAAAAGGAACATCTATTTCTCCAACTTCTATCCAGCAAAATTCCTAGTGGTACATACACTTTACTCTAAACGCCTTATCCCCTTCCAATGCACCCAATGCACCCAATGCACCCAATGTTCATCATCATATAATCATAAAATACTGCAAGTTACCCTTGAACCACTGCCGACTAGGAGCACAAGTTCACCCCTAGAATTTTGCACACCTTCCAATTCCACCTTGCAGCAACGTCGAGTGCATCAACATTCAACATCCCAATGCCACCCTGCTCTAATTGTCCCCAAATCTTCAGGCGAGTACCCACAGGCCAAGCGGGAATATCCCAATATCGACTCACTAACCCCATATCTGCTGCAGTTTGAATCTGTGCCATGACAGTCTTCACTTGGTTCTTTGTGAGGCCTGATGCGGGAATGTGTTTGCTTCCTCCGAACAGGCCAGGTAGAGGTGTAGAAGCATAGTAGGAGTTGGTAATGTTATAGGCCGGGGAGAGAGCATCGAGCGGTGCATCGAAAAATACATCGCGGTAGGTGGAATTGGAGAAGTTGGAGTTGAGGACAGCTGAGAATGGGGTATTTCCTGTTGCTACGTGGATTATTGGACCCGGAACCACAGTTGTTCCATTGAAGTGGGTAAGCCAACCCTTTTCGCGGAATGGCTGGAGAGCTTGCTGAATCGCAGCGAGGGTTGAATTTCCTTCGGTTTTCAAATCTAAGACAAGGCGTCAATATATATTTCCAACTGCTAAGAGAAGAGGACGTACCTGTCATGAGAACCAGAGGGCGACTAGGATCGATGTCCCATACTCCACTCGGTATTGTATCATTTGCGATGACATTCCCTTCGTTTTGCTTCGCAAGAATCGTGATCAGGGGATCAAGATACAGTGATTGCAAAGTGCGATTTGGACGTAAAGACCGGGGCATATGACCAACATAAAGCACACCATCGGTGAGATGACAGTCTGCTTCTACCCCAGTAACTCCCAAGGATAGAGCTTCAAATAGCGGAACCCGTCTCCAGTAATCATTGTGCGAATGAATGGCTTTTGGTTCAATATCTCGACTGAAATTCGGTAGCCACGAAGCTGGTGCAGGCGTCACACTCCCGGGTTCAACCCATGCAGAAACAATCTGCGTGAGCCCGTTTTGCTGAGGTTTTATTGGTGCAAGTTTACGAATTAAACTTAATATGAGGGCGTGGTGTATTCTGAATAAGGATGAGCCATAGTGAGGAGTAAAATGGGGGTGGACCTTCTTACAAGAATGCGATGGCGAGGAAAATTCCCGCCCCTACCAAGAAATATAATGTCCTACGAATGATTTTTGGCCACGGAGACTCTTCTGATTTATTTCGACGGTGGACGGATCGACATAGTAGGGAGGTGAAATTACAGAACCGCCGTTTATGTTTCGATGGCTGTGGAGGCAATCCTTCTTCGATGTCGACCACTGTGACTTGCACACTCGGCTCCATCTTATCAGACCTCGTCTTTTCCATGGCTGGGAATTTTCCGGACAAGAATTGGCGCTGGTTAGGGTAGAAAATAGGAGATGATTCTCTTTAAAGATACCCAAAGTAGGATATGGCTATGCGCAAACCAAACAAACGACTTGTCATAACATCGTGAACCCGAGAAATTTTACAAGACACCTACATGCAAAATAGAGGGGACGACCTTCAATAAGTACAACAGAAATTCCCCACGATAAGCCGCCTCCGCCGCAAACAACAGTGGGAAAAGCTTACAATTGTAAAACCGGGCGCGTCTGGCTAAAATATTGTCGCACTTTGCGTGCTTAGTGGCGCTTTCCCTGACCATCTCGATTCGGATCCTTAGCCGGGTTTGGGCCTGGAAGCCCGGTCTCACCGGGGAGCGCCGTGCGCTAAATATCCACAACGAGTACTTTGGCCGTGGAAATACATTTTGTTGATTGTAAGAATCGCCAATATTTGCTTTTGGGGCAAAAGTGGTGGTCAAATTCCGGTGAGATTTGAGAAGTGATGACTGATTGGTTTCCATTGTTCCGGGACCATTTAAGAGGCAAAATATTGAAAATGTCGACATTCCAAGTGCGGGGCACTTAGCCGAAGGGGGAATAGGGGATTGTCTCCCACGTGGTCTCATATCTTGAGGATCCCGAACTTATCGCACGGAATGTTTGGAAATGCTCCACTTTGGACCAGACAAATGGAAAGCCAGCAAGTGAACAGTTATGGTAAATACTTCCACTTTCAGGGGCACGGCGCTCTCAGACCTCCTTCGGATAGCACCATCATCTGATTAGGATAGCGTTAAGCTAAAGGGGTGATAAACGAGGGGCGTCATGTGACCATGCCATTTTCGAGGATGTGCTAGTTCCGTCTCTTTCTTAGTACTTAAAGGATTTATTCTGCATCACCGCACAGGAGGGGTCAAATTGATCACAGAATGAAGTGGCGGTTCCCACCTCCCACCATCACAGAGATAAGAAAGCTACAGGGGATATCAAGCAGTAGACAATGACATACCAAAGATTACCAGGTCGGCGACCCGAGCCGAAGTTTGCAAGAAGAATACGAAGACGCAATCTTCCACTACTAGCTCGACTGGAAATCAAAATCAAAATTAGTCTGTTCAACGAAAAGGCTATCAAATCAGCGCGAGAAAGATTGTCAAAGGGCAGATACTTGTTGTTGAAAACTACCGTTTTACAACCACGATTAGTGGGGTTTTCTTACCTCTAGCTACCCTGGTGTTCGTTTTTTGGAATCTGCCAGATGGGCCGTACGAAAAGTTGCTTGATATCCTGAGCGAATTAAACTGGAGTTTCTTCCGTGTTCCCTGGTATATAAAGCTCGTGGGACCACTCATCACATTAGCTTGTAGCCTGGCATGGCTCAACGGATATAAATCATGTTTTGCAAAACCCGACCAAAATATTCAGAGTAGGACTGAAAATGACTTGATAGTATTGACTACTCGCTATCTAAACAGACCCTCAGAACTGGAGGTTTGGGAGTTCATTGGCGCAGATTATTGGAACGAACTTTGGAAGTTCATTGAACCTTGGAATACATCGGACGAAACGAATGTAAAAAAAACTTTGCCGGGACGTTGCTGCCCAAGATTTTGGAGCGTGCCTGGAGAACCCCGCTAGCTCGTTGCACAGCGGAGGCTGTAAATTGGGTTACGTGCGCAAATTTCTGTGGAGTACCGTGTGGTATGTACCTGCTATTGGTTTATACTGAGTTTATCTGGCATTTAGGTCCGATGTAGACTTTACTAAGGGTTTCTGGGTGCTGGAGGGGATTGTTATGGTGTTGAAGTTGATTTGCATTTTCATTCTTGGCTTGTTTCTGTCGTTTGGAATTCCATTTTCTGTCAGGAGAGGATGCGAGGCTAAAATGGGAGAACTTGCTTTACAAATCATAAATAATTGCAAAGGGGAGATGCGAAACGATTTGGAAAAGGGAAAAGTTGGATCTAGTCCGAGAAAGGTATTGGAGAAGGTCATCAAGGCGATGTTAAAGGACAGTTCAGACACCGAGGAAGAAGTAGAAGACATGAATAGGAATATCATTGAACCGATAATTCAAAGCATATGTATTTAGTTTCTTAGCCTTGTTGGCCTGAATGGACAACAATCAAATACTTTCTGACGCTTGAGTTGATATTTTGGCCACTAAATGGCAAAGTTTATAAAAGGTTAAGAGTAAGTCTTTGCGGATCTATGAGGCATTTTGGACTGATATAAAGATTGTTCGAGAAGATTCAAAAGAACACTTGCTTCGGTTTCTTGATTCTGCCAACCCTTGTCGAGCAATGCTATTACACCTGGAGGGGTTTCAAAAAACCGAAGTGGATTGAGTTGGACACTGCTTGATTCGACAGATCGTGAAAAAAACGCCCTCTTCTTGTCTAGAATAAGAATTATGTTGCCCTCCTTTTGATAATATCAGCAGCCTAAGAAAAACGATTATTAGTCAGTCAAGATAAGTCAATCCAAAGTATCACGAACCTTTTCAGCAACCGCATAAATAGTAGCATCCATATGTGTCGCTGGAGCCAAAGGCCAAGTGGAAGCATCAACAATACTCAACTTCTTAACGCTATACACCAGAAGCTCGGGATCAACAACTCCACCCAATTCCAAAGGCATCATCGCACAAGTCCCCAATGCATGTCCAATACTTGGTGTGGAGTACTGCCTGATAGCTTCCACAATACTTGCATCGCTTGTCACCCCAGGTCCAGGAATAATCTCAATGGGATTAAGCTTCGTATGACTAGGTGTTAAAAACCACTTTCGTGTGAATTTAACCATTGCGACGTCGATTTCCATGTCGATGGGGTTACTGAAAACTCTAGGGTCGATAATGGGGTCGGCGAAGTGATCGGTAAGATTGAGGTGTACTGTTCCTCGAGAAACAGGTTTTTGGAGTACTATATTCGTGATTGGGTCGCCGTTAAAGAATACTTCTAGCACTGCTGAAGATTTTGAGGCGTAAGATACGAGGAGGAGTTTCTTTTGAGCTTCGTAGCCCTTGTTGAGTGTTGTTTCGTATTCAGAGGGGAGATAGGCGAATGAATTTTGGGTAGCTAGTTTTGCAATTAGGCTTTCGTAGCTGGCATAGATGGTTTCGAGTGGTAGGAAGACGACGCTGTTTCCATATCCTACTGTTAATGGGCCTAGAAGAGAAGAACCCCTCGCTTAGCGATGAAAGTAACAACCTCTGGGGGAACGAATTGCTCACCAGTTCGATTTTGAGAATATTCCGCTTCTACTTCAGCTGCAAATGTTGCGTTAGTAGATGCTGTTTGTGTATTCGGTACCGTATTGTTTCCATCTACACAAATGTTAGTCACGATTAAACTGAAAACGATTCACAACCATCACAATAGGCCAGAACGAGAGCACCTACAAGCATATATCAATATAGAAGCAGCATGATCCTGAAGATTCATCCCAACACCCGGAAGATCAACCTTAAATTCCACCCCCGCACTCTGCAACAACTTCTTTGGCCCCACGCCACTCCTCTGCAGCAAAACCGGACTTCCAAAGGCCCCAGCTGCAAGTACAACCTCCATCTTTGCTTCTACAAACGAATTTTTGACATCACTACCATCTCTCGCTTGAACATTGACACCTGTTGCACGCAATTCCTTATCAAATACCACTTCTCTCACCCGATATCCAACTAAGAGATGATAATTCTTCCTCGGTTTCGCGGGATCGTAATGCCCTGTTTTGGCATAGGATCGAGTCATAGTTTTTGAGTCCAGAGCACTTGGAATCCAGAAGAGACCTATGGCATGACCTCCAGCTCCTTCTTTTGTCTCTTTGATACCAAGCTCACGCCAGGCATTCCATTGGATTTCTGCTTTTCATCAGCAAGTGATCTTTCAACCACAGGACTGAAAGAAAAGAGGGATTGAATTACTTTGTTGTGGCCATTGAAATGGTGGATAACTCGCTTGAATAGGGCCATCCCCATACGCGCTCTCCTCATAAGTATACCCAATTTCCTTCTGTTGTTCCAAGGTTGGCTGCCTGAAAGTAACACTCTATCTCCAAATCAGCCTATCCTCAACCAATACACTGTTAACAAATTGAAAATTACCTTTTTGAAATATGGAAATAGTCCCTCCCAACCCCATCCAGGATTCTGAAGTTTCTCCCAATTGTTGTAATCATGCGCAGATCCACGATCAAACATCATATGATCAACCGTTGAACCACCACCTACTGTCGCGGCAGCGTAGGAAATCGTCGTTTGATTATTTAACTCGAGTTGTGGGACTGAGGTGTAGTTGTAAAAGCGAGGTAGGTAACGGTCATTGTTGGCTGGAGAGGGACGGAGAATGTCTGGACTGGAATCTTCAAGATATCCGTATTCCACCACTAGAACGGTTTCTGGACCATTGGTCAGTCATGAGTTCACTTCAAGAAAAAACCACACGATTTTTTGCGAGCTTGAACATCGAATAAATACAGTAAGGAGTAGGAGATCAAGTCGTCTCCTAGATAACCGAGAATTGAAGATTTAAGAGCATCATGTCTCGATTGTCCTCGTTTCTTCAAAGAAAAAAGAAAGCCCCTTCCTATGCAGAAAAATAAATGGCATTCTTACTCGTTCCATCTTCAGACAGCCGGTCAGCAACCGTCAACCCAGATGTACCGCCACCAACAACAATATAATCATAGTGACTTTCCAGGGCAGAAGCCTGACGCTTGATTTCTGCCTTTTCTTGGATGGAATGCGAGAAACACGACCCGAAAAGCAACAAAGGTGCAAGACTCTTCAAGAAATCCATAGAATGAACCATCATTGTGCTTCCCTTGAGTATTATGATGAGTGGAGAACACTGAATGTAAAGCAAAACAAAAAATAACGTGCACGTCTTGATGTTATATAAAAGACTTTAGTGACATAATAAACCTTGCATTGGTAGAATAGGCTAAAATCTTTGCAACCGACGGGCGCATAAGCATACACTCTAATTTCAAATGGCTCCCCGGGATGCATACAAAGGGATTGGACGTAAGAAGCTCGGCAAGATGTCAGCAGCATAGAGG
>LLCD01001352.1:0-11384 GCA_001414355.1 Hymenoscyphus salicellus
CTGCCACACTTTCCATTGAACTGTCACACTCTCCAATAGCCTCTGCTCATTCTGGAATTCGAAAAAACTTCGTTTGACTGAAATTGACTCTTTCAATCCATGCTGTTACCAGTGAAACTCAACTTCTTCTCCGCGGCGAAATCTACATCCCTCGGATAGAACTAGCAATACTACATAATAAATAGAATGTTCGGTTCAGAAACATTGCTTTCATCTTTTGTCCTATCGTCGTTGAATATATCAGAGCTATCGTCCTCGTAATGTTCTAGACCAAGAGGCTGGGGTTTTCTGTCTGAGACCGGCGATGGCTCGATTCCCTCCAAAACATCATGCCCCTCATTAGCATCATTCTCATAACAGCTCCAGCAGAAATCATCTGGGAGTACAACTATTGTATGCCCTCGTTGTACCGCCAGCGCGACAGCGGCGAGGCGCGCCTGCCAGTTTTTGTGCGTACGCACAATGCCTTGTTCAAGTGGCCTCTCGAGAAGTTCTTCCCAACAATCTATACTCGCGAAATCGATGTTTGGCTTGTATGATGACCCAGAGCATCTGCAAAACTTATAATTGCGTCTAGTTTGAAACCTAGGCTGTGAAAGACTACCCAGTATATCCAAGTCAGCAACCCAATTTCCTCTGTCGTGTAGTGCTACTGGAGCCTCGAGAAAAAATAACTCTGAATCTCGATTCGAGCGGGTTCCTGTATCAATTGGCATTTCCCATTCGGAAAAAGAAAGATGGAGAGTAGTATGCTGAAAGCAATCCTCCTGTACACCGTCAAATTGACGGTGATTAATGGAATGCCAACTGTCATCAGGAAGTACCCGCATCTTCGGATTGCGTGGTGGGATCATCATTGCGATTCCAGGCTTGCCCACATTCCCAATAACTCTTTTTACTAGGTTTAATGCGTAAGTATTAATGGGATCGGATAGCAATGGTGCTGAAACATATAAAGAGTTTTCAATAGACATTGCCATGACTTGATTTAACAAGCGAGGATGGAGGTTCAAAGAACCAGACTCAAACATCGCGATGCAAGCAAAAGTCCGCTGTAGACTCAGGGGTTTCGGCTCTCTGGCGTTCAAAGACCGGTTATTTCCTATAAACCAATGAGAGAGGTAAAGTGGTCGTTGTGCAACTTTGATAGACAGTTGGCAATTCGACATGTGTTTGTATACCCCCATTACACTTTCCAAGGCTTGAAGAGATCTATAGGCTTTTGGAGTCTTTGGTGTTTCCTCTGTATCTTCTCTTTCACTTATTTCGGTATTATTATCAACTTCTTCGATTTTTTCGGAACTGCATAGGTGCAATTTAAAGTATTCGGAGGAAAGATACTTATGCGTCAAGGCTGACTTCACATGCCTTAGATCAAACGCGTTTTCCTTCTCGATGTGGTGGAAAGAATATAATGCAACAGTTTGGCAATCGCCAAGTAGAAATTCGAACTCAACACGAGAAGCAGTCGCATCCTGCCGGTTTCGAGACTTCCGCTCAAATACCATTTTGATCATATAGGGGGGCGGGTTTGTCCAAGAAAATACACTATTCATGATCGCAAAGGATCCATGTGGGACTGTAATTATATCTTCTTCAGAAGCGCGTAGCACGTCGAGTCTGCGTTGTGCTGTCTCGGGATCCTTTGGTAGTTGTACCCAACGTGTATGTCCAACTTGTATATTCTCTTCTGAACTGCTGTGATATCTTTTGCGTCCCCGAGACTGCAAGTGATCTGTAACAACAGATGCACATTCAAAACAAGATTCAGAGATGAGCTCATTAAACTGTGTTCGGTATTGGTATTCTAACGTTGTTACAATGACCACGGAACGTAGATCGTTTTGGAAATCTGGAGCGAACTCTCGTAACAGGCAGATTTTCTGCTCATCATTATGGCAAACACCTAAAAGTGTGTTCGGCTCCAAAAGTCCCAATAATGGATGTGGCTGGTCCATTATATAATCAAAGAACGATGAATAACACTTACAGCCAGTCTTTATAAGCTGTAAGAACTCGCGGCGGTCTTCTCCTTGGGACAATAAAAAGGTTCTGGCAGGTTCAGCGAGCGACCGCAGCCAAGGAAAATGTGATTCCGTTGGAAGAGCAAGAAGGTCAATCATCAGAAGTAATACTTCCAGTACTGAATCTAGCTCGGTATAGCTGCTCATCCAAGTATTGATAAAACTGCCAAGAGCGACAAAGAGGAACTGATCGATTGAAATCTTTGCCGTGTGAAGACCTACTGCCCGAGTTACAATAATCGGCTCACCGTAGAAGCGAAAATGTGCTAGCGGGAGAGACCAGCGGATTCCGTGTCCGCTCGTTATTGTATCTTCAAGGCCAATGGTGGCAATTCCCCCTTCAGCAATAAGCCTATCCCCTTGCTCTATACTCTTAGTCGTTCCTCCGAGTACAACCAAATCGGGATATAAATGCCATGAAGCGAGGCCTAATAATGCTGCTCCGCTATGTATACTTTGTGGTATACCAGAGACCAAGCCCTCAACTACTGTCATCGCAGTATTCCAAGCAGCCAATACGCTGCTATAAACAGAAGACTTCCCATCCACAAGTGTACCAATGTTATTGACACTCAGCATGATTTTCCTTTGAAGAGTTTCTTTCGCAGAGTCAGCCGTAAGTAGCCAAGCCCGAGCGCTAGCATCCCATTTAGCGAGTTGGTCTCTCGTCAACGAGATTTCAGAGGCTGTCATCGAGGCAACACTAAGCGAGGCCTGTCCGTTAATCCGGCTAGCTAAATGTCGTTTTCGTTCTGCCACGAGTTCTACCCAGATTGATGTAGCCTCTGGTCCAGTCCATACTCGAGCCAGCATACAAGCAAGTAGATGCACAGAAATGGCAGTCGTACTTGACGTAGCAGCAGCCCAAATGGTTGTACCATCCGCTCCCATCTGCTCCCCAAAGATTCCATGACTGCTTGCACCTTGTGGATTGTATGTGGAAGATTTAGCTATCTCGCTGGCACGGAGTCCATATGCTTTGGTAAGATTTGGTGAGACCGGCGCAACATCAGAGAAAAGTGCCCCAAGTTTGCGAGCAGTAATGTGAGCTGTTCCATGTTCTGCTTCATTGCTGCGGAAGCGTGAAAGAGAGCTCCCAAGCCCCTTATATTCAGATGGAGCCTCCACTTTTACTAACGAGAAGTCGAAATTCAGTGAAGCCAAGGCAACCGTGGTATCAACTGTCCCAGATAGGATTGAAGCTGTCAACCTGCCAAATGACATCCTGTGAAGAGGTTCAACAAAAAGTCAGCTTCCGCATTATATTTCGTCCATGGGCCAGACTTGGGGCTGAAAACTTTACTCTAAATATCCTCTGCTTCTTAGAACTTGTGGATTGGGTCGTAATCTACCAGCTCATACGATAACGTTACTACACGGGGAGAAAGATACGCAGATGGATCAATGAAGCGACGTTTGATGTATTCAGCAAGCTCACTGCGGAGTATCGTCCAGGTAACAGTTTCTTTTCGGATCGTTGTTGAAATTCAGATGCTTCTCGCTGCCGCCGTGATGGATATGCAAATTCTTATCACCACTGGCATGCATTTGGGAGCGAAATTGATTGCTGGGTAGGGAATCCGCCTCAATAAGGCTGTCAGGTTGAGGATAAGATATATATTTGCACCAACTAGGTTGAGCAACCATCACTGATATACAATTAGAGAGATTAATTGGATGTACACATACATCTAAGAAGTAAGTGTTTCCAACGGTTGGCTGTTCTGCAACTAATTAAGTAGTATAAATGCTGGCTTGGTGTAACCAACACTATTTTTCTGTCAAATTCAATAGTGAAGTCTAACTGATAAGTTATCTGATAGGACTCTTTTGAAAGAATTAAGTCAATGAAGTAAATTTCCAGGAGGCGTAAAAAAACACAGTAAAAGATGTCTATCCGAATATCGCTTCTCAAATATGAAAATGAATAGAACAATCAAGTAGAGGGAAATAAGTTTCAAATATTTAAAGGGAAGTATAGTTTCGATCAATATCTAAATACTTCTTCTTGAATATAAATGCTCGAAAGGGTCTGAATAATTGAGTGATCTAAGTATAGGCTGAGATGTATACAAGTAAATTTACTTGACTTGTATTAACTTTCACTTATGTCTAGAAATTACCAGTCAAGTACAGAAATACCAGTTCGCAAAAGATCTGTATTTTAACATTATCCTACGAATGGCTACTCAATATTACTACGCAATTATGTACAACAACATACTCAAGCCGATGAGTAGATCGTATAAAAGTAAAAAACACTTGCTTGGTCATATTTTACATGGCGGTATTTTACATATAATCATATTTGACTTAAAGTTGAACGATACCAAAGTGCTAATTTAGAGATCGAAGAGGTGGGAGTGCTTCGCTTAGCGATTTTAGTACAAATAATTCCATGGGTAATTCTTAGTCGTGATGTGGGATTGAAAAATCTACCCATAACCCCATGATCGAGATAATATTGACTCCATCAACTCCATTCCCTTACTCATTTTCATATCCTGTAGCCCGGTTTTTCCGTTTCCACATACACTTCCCAATTGCAAATCAACGTCTACTCCGGGGTGAACTCCTCCACCATACATTCCCCTGGCGTCACTCAACCGCCCTGCCACCCTCTCTACCTTTCCCACCTCCCTCATGCCTCAACCCAGTTCCACTGGCATCGCCAACAACCCCAACCACACTTCCGTTACTTCCTGCACTACCGTTACTCCACTCCTCGTCCTCTCTTTCCCCCTCAGGAAAGATCCCAGAACTGGCCCTCGTACTATGCAACACCTGTCCCCTCACATCCTGCTGTCTACTCTCATTTCTCCACCCCCCAAGCCCACCAACAAGCTCGCTACCCACTGTATCTAGACTCTCTCTTTCCTCTCCCTCCCCCACACCTAAGTCCCTACTGGGTTCTCGTTTAATGACAGGTAACCCTCTCCGTTGAGCTTCTTCTCTCTCCACTCTTCCTCGTTCCAACTCTGCCTCCTCGCGCAAAGCCTCATGATACATCGCCATTCTCCTCCTTCGAATTTCATTCACATCCCTTCCTTCCCTTCCCCTCACCACGTCCCTGGGAGAACCTGGACTCATCGGGCTTATAGGGGGACTCTCCTCAGGATATATCCCCCTCATGTCAGGACCAGAGCCAGGACCAGAGCCAGGACCAGAGCCAGGACCAGATCTGGCATTCCCGTCCCAAATTCTGATCCTGGGTAGTGGTAGACCTCTGATAGTCTCAATCCTAGGCGCTCTCTCCCTCATTCTAAAAGCCTGTGCTGGAGCGGAACTAGCTCTTTTCCTCCTTCGACTCCGGTTTCGTGGAGTTGGAGGGTGGGATGTGAGTGCTTGTGCTCCCATCACAGTGTTGATAGGAGGGGGAATGGCATTTGGCGGTGCAAATCCAGAGGATAGGTTTTCCTCTGTGATGATTTGAGGTGCAGTTCCTGCTGGGAAGTAAAGTGGTTCTGGTCGTTTGGGGATTTTAGGCTGTTGAGGTGGGGTTTTCAATTCTCGAGTTTGAGATTCTGGATCGAGTTTTTGCTGTTGCTCTTTTGCTTGGTGTCGTTGCCGTAGATAAAGGAAGAGTATCAAGAGGAAAAGCAGGAGAATGAGAGCAATAGTCGTGACACCAATCGCGATAGTACTTCTGAGATTCATTCGGGAAACTCCAACTCCATCCTTCAATAGCTCGGCATTTGTTTCCAGAGCAGCCGAGATGGTTGGGGTAGTTTGGAAAACTACAGGCGTGATGGAGAAACTAATTGCTGTCGTTGTGGAGGTAAAATTTGACGTGATGGTTGAGGTCAGGATGGTCGTCACACTTGAGGTTGTAATTAGAGAGGTTATAGTTGCAAGGTTTGGTGGTAATAAACATGATTGATTTGGTGGATTCGAGCATATGAATGGGAAGGGCGGTGGTGGTGGTATTCCGGGTGGTCCAAAGGGAGGTGGTCCACCAACACCGGGTGGTTGCTCGCCTGGTGGGGTTGACATTCAAATGAAGTATAGAAGACGTGGCGCCCGAATAGTATTTTGGTTCGTAGAAAGTCAGAAGCTTCCAGCCGGTAGAAACCCGTAAAATATTGTGGTAAAATATATGTATAAGAAGGGAACAAGAAGACATTGAAACGAAGGTTTTCCAGCACTTAAAAGAATGTATAGAAGAATCAATCCTCCAGAATTAATATGTGTTAAAGGAGTGTGAGCCGCATTGAAGTAAGCGAGATAGAATCGACCGTTGTGTAGAACCTCACATCCGCTCCAAGAAAACAAGTCACCCAAACTTGCTTCAGCAACAGATAAAAAACCAAAAAGATTCGAAATGAAGAGACAGAACGATATTCATAACATGACGTGGTAAGAAAACCGTTCAACCAAAGAAATCAAAATTCTCACGGGACATAGAAGGAAGATATCAAACCCGTCCAAAAACTTTCGCATTAGCCGCAATATTACTTTCACGAGACACCTATCCCAAAGAAGAGCTTACCCCAGATATATTCCAGGGCATCCTAGCTCGCCTTATGATAGATTATCCCTGACCTGTCAGCTATCTTAGGTGATCTCTTCTGACATACCCTGTAGGATTCCCAAATTGAATGTTCGGATGATTAACATGCACCACACCCGCGACGAAAGGCGAGGCGAGAAGACAACAGCTATGAAACCAGATGAACTCATCGTCCGTGCTTGGGCATGCTCTAGCGCCGGAAAGAATACACAAACGGAAATTGACAATTACCGTAGCAACAAGTCGGAATTCACTCCAAGTAGTAAGAAAACTGGAATAGCAAAAAGACTTCAATCCCAGTCTTCCCTCCCCCGAAGAACCTCGAGAGCCCAGACCACAGAGCTCTACCCAACACCACCAACAAGCTTACCCGCCCCAAACTCCCGCTCTACCCAAAAAGGAAAGAGGGGTTCTCCGAACCCAGGTTGCTTCAGAAAGGAGGAGGCTTACCGAGATCACGAGATGATCGCCAACAAGGTACTCCAACAAAATCGCCCAACATGAGACGCGCATCCGACACTTCGCACGTCCCGGAGATTTTCTCACTATTGGATTTTCTTGGAGCGAAAGAAAAGAGGGTTGCAATTGCCTCTCGATTGTAAACTCCCGAGACGAGAGAACGGGATGGGTACTCCGATTGCCAGATTTTCCTCTCACATCAATGCATAGAACGCAGCTCGCGCGCGTCAAAATTCAATGATCGTCCCATCAGGACTCCACACCATGTGTCAAAGAGCTGCAGGTCCTTATTTGCTGAAGCATTATGATTGATATTGAGAGCTCTGGTATGGCTTTATTCACCAATTACAATGTTGATCAATTTTGTCTAGACATGGCTTAATTTATTGTCAGGTCGGCTAAAATAACTATTCTAAAATCTCTAGAATAATCGAATCAAACATATGTTCTTTAGTTCTCATTAAATGCTTTAGATTTTCTTCAATTCACTTAATTATCCTAAAGCTCGGGAACAACATAAGGAAATATCTGAAGATACTCGAATCACTACAAAGTTGGAACGCCATTTGCCAACACCCACATTTTGCGCCTGTGCACTGCACCCCAATCAAAATAAATCGTAAAAATACCAACTAAACCTTAAACGGTCTTCTACTGGCTGTTCAGTCTCTGTACAGCTGTTCAGATATTCAATGTGGTTTGTTGTTGTATTATTAGAGTGTTTGGTCGAGTCTACTGCGGGACTAAAATGTGACTGGACCCGACATCATGCCGTTCCTCCAAGCCCATTCATAGAAAAATTAGGCGCATTGAATACTAAAGTACGAGTAATAGACTCTTGGATATGAATTTCAAATTTTTTCATTTAACAATAATAGAATTTCGAGATCTGCTAAACGCAGGCTGGCTTTAACATGTACATTTCCTCTTTAAAAGATAAAAAAAAACGCCTAAACCATTGTACAGGGTAACTCAATGCCAACTATACACGAACCCCTCCCTATCCGCCCAAAAAAAGCCAGAAGCAAATGGGGAAAAAATGCACCCTCTAAGTTTGGGACAAAAATTTCAACGCTTCCTCGCGCTCATTTGCTGGCAACATGCTCAACATCTGTTGAACTCCCTTCAAACCACCCTTCTTGTTGCTCCTCAATAAGCTGGCAACATCAAAAGCAACGCCCTCAGTCTTCAATATATCAACCTTGTCATGAACAGTCTTTCGGTTTTCCTCATACCACATGGCAACATCTCTGTCAGCATGTAAGAAGTTGGGAATACCTGTCCAAGCGGCGAGAATTTCCCGATGGCGGGCTCTGGACGAAAGAGGGTTTTTGGGAGAAGCAGAAGCCATGCGCTTCATGATGTATTCCTCGTTCACACGACGGCGCACACGCCAGTAGAAGAATCTACGGGCGTCCCGCCAAACGATGGCTTGTCGGATGACGTCCTTGGCCTTCATTCGTCCAGCACGATCGTGGAGATCAGCAAACTGCAAGGAGATTTGCTGGTAGACTGGCAAGAGAAGTTGCTCTCGTGCGGTGGCCTTGACCTTGACTGTGCTCAATTGCTCCTGAGACAATGTCTTGTCGGCAAGTTGTTTTCGTAGTGCAGAATATTCTGGATCCAAGCGAGCCATGGTCTCCAGTTGCTTTTCTCGGCGATATTTGATGTTGACAATACCCTCTGGCTCCAATACACCACCACGAGCATCCTCGTCAGCGTACATTTCCATGAACTCTGGGTTGATGGTTGGATCAACGACGACCTGAGATAATTAGCGAATGAAATTAGATTTCGAAAGGATAAACTTACCCATGAACCACCACGCAACTCTCCGAAAGGTGGAATGTAGATTATGACTGGCTGCTCGTATTTCGAGAGGGCATCGACAATGTAGGATCCATATTTGAGGACCTCGTTGTACATATCGCGCTGACCACCAGAGAAACCTCTCCAATTGGCAAGGATCATCAATGGCAATTGTTCACCATTGTTGAAATCCTTGATAGCTTGTGCGGTCTTGAAAGCCGAGTTTGGGTACCAGACACCACCAGCTTCATTGGCGACTTGTTCGATTGAGTCGGGGTTTGCAGGATCAGCTGGAGTGATGTTCTCAACTGAGCGAGTCTCGACAGCAATGACACCCATTGGGATGCCACCGAGACGAGCACGACCGACAACTACAGTCTTTGCCCAACCACCAAGGGTCTCAACGAAAGAGTCCTTGTCAAAGAGGCCTGGCATGAAGCCCTCATCATCGTCCTTACCGCCAATCAACCATCTGACATCATATGCCTGCTTTGGTGGAGGGGTGTAGATGATATCCCGATCCCATGAATCAACAGCCGGTCCAATAGGAAGTGGGTTGTTTCTCTTGTCAGGAACAAATGCCATCCATTCGACGATCTTGGAAACACCTTCGAAATCGTCGTTGGCAGTCATGTGAGAAACACCATTCTTGTACATGATCTGAGTGCCACCAAGCTGGAGATTGGAAGTGTACACCTCGCGTCCAAGAAGTTTGTTAATAGCTGGTGCACCAGTCAAAATAATTGGCTGGCCCTCGATTTGGATAGCACGTTGTCCCAAACGAACCAAGTAAGCACCGATACCGACTGATCGACATGTTACCAAAGTGATTGTGAAAATGTCCTCGTAGGCTCTGCTAGTAGCACCTGCAATAAGACCAGATCCCTTGAGACACTCAACTCCGAGTCCATCTTCGGCACCGACAATGGTGGTGATCTTGTATCTTGTCTCACCGTCCTCAGTGACCTCCTCGGTGATGACATCCTTTCTCTTGCCGTCCTCAAAACGCTTCTTAGCATCAGCGTTC
Organism: Hymenoscyphus salicellus; assembly: GCA_001414355.1. Lineage (NCBI taxonomy): Eukaryota > Fungi > Ascomycota > Leotiomycetes > Helotiales > Helotiaceae > Hymenoscyphus > Hymenoscyphus salicellus. The sequence continues at coordinate 9,830 of LLCD01001352.1, forward strand.
AAGTAGATGTACTTGAAACCAGCTTCAGGTTTGTCGGCATCATTCCACGCAACCTTAAAGTGAGGAACAAGTTCGTCAGCCATGCCGATACGAGCACCAGAGTTTGCAGAAAGATAGATTCGTGGGATGCCCAATTTTCTGGCAAGCTCTGTGCACTTGTAGAAAAACTGATCTTCTTTAGGTCCGAAACTACCAATCTTGAATGTGATATCGTTGGCAATGATGATGAACTTGCGGCCACGAGGATATTCTGGGGTTCTGGCTGTAACGATCCAACCAACCATACCATGGGTGTTGGTGCCTGGTTCGCGGAAAACCTCGGCGAGATTGTCCTGGTCATCAAGAACAAGTTCGCTATAGTCAATACACTCGCCTTGTTGTGGTTTCTTCTCAGCCAAGGATGAGTGCTTGCTGACGGCCTTGGTCCAACTGTTTTGGATAGCTTGTCTGAAGAGTTCTGGGAAATCATAGACATATTGAGTACCCATGAGATGTGCCTTGTATCGCTTTGGCTGCAGCCACTCCTTGGTAGGGTATGGTGTGCTGACTGGTCTCAAATGCATGGCGCCAATCTTGGTTGTACCCCCAATGCTGTGGAAAACCCACTCGCCACCCTTCTCGGACTTTCGCTCAGCATACATCTCGACTTGGATGACATATCCGGAGGTGTTGGAAATAACAACACGAAGAGGATATGGCATGCCAGTCTCTGGATCTGTGCAGATGATACGAATCTCAGCACCAGTAACACGCAGGCGCCAAAGACGACGACCAAAGCGCTCCAAGAAACCACCGAGAGCCTTCTCAACCTCAGGTGGCTGAAGAGGGAAGACGGGCGAGAAATTGATGAAGATATGGTTGAGATCGGAGTTGTTGTTACCGATAATCTCTAGAGCGTCCAAGATATCGTTCATGAGTCTGTCAGACTCTGAGATGAGGTACTCAGCAGTTGGAATTTCATCACGAAGTCTTCCTGGTCGGACCACAGCACGAGTGAAGTAACGCTTGTCACCTTCTACCTCCTTTCCTATGGCCTCGTAGATGTGAATGTTTCGATTCTCAGTAAAGACTGGTTTAATCGAAAAGCGAGAGAGTCTTCCTAGTTCAAGTTGGAAAGCCAAGGCTGGTTCGCTGTGACGAATACTCTGGTCTTCTTCATATTCGGGACCACGGAATGTGAAGTATCCTGGATATGATCCATCTCGGTGGCCACAGATGAAAGTCAATCGGCGGATGCGACGGGCCAAAAGCTCCTCTTTGTAATCCTTAACGATGAGGTTGATTCTTGCTAGGGTCTCAGCATCATCAAGACTTTCAGCGTCACGTACTGCAACGTTGCAGACAGCGGTGAGCTCATCGATGCTCTCGACCTTGGGGGCAGGCTTTCGCTTGCCACCCAGTTCTGGCATGAGACCGTTGGATGACTTCTTTTTGCTTCCGGCGAGTGGGAATACATCTAGGGCACGAGCTAGATACTCCTCTGCCTCGTCAAGGTATTGGACAGGAACAATAACACCCTTTCTTGCTGGCTCGTGGGCGCTCTTCTGTACCAAGT
>LLCD01001353.1:0-11378 GCA_001414355.1 Hymenoscyphus salicellus
GCACGACTCGTTCCACGCAGATGCAGGTCCACGCTCTCCACGCTGATCAGGGGAAAACGGTTTCTTCAAATCAATAATATCACAATTATATCCCAATCTCCATCTGGCCATCGACATCAGAGTCCATGGTCCACTGATATTTGACATAATCTCGCTCATGTGACTGACCCTGTGCCACTGGTCGAACCGACTTTGAGCGTTTATCAGAGATTAGATGGCGGCTCCAGAGTGCCATTGAGGGGAAGGGGTGAGATTGCGGAGAAGCCGATATCGAATTGCCTCTCTCCGAGAGTTGGAAGGTTTGCCCCTGAATCCTGATGACTTCAGACCTCGGGCTCACTGCAAATCAAACATTCCAGTTCTTATTCGTCGACAGCGATCTTATTGATATGATGGCTCAGATAAGAAACAATCAGACCCAAGAGACGAATGAGCCGCATTCCAACCCTGCCGCGAAAAGGTCGATGCATGAAAGGGAAGGTGACGAATTGCGGAGGCGAGGTGAGATGATCACGATAAGGTGATTGTGGCTTGATTAAAAGGGGGCCAAATATTTTGCTGACACAGATTGAAGAATTTAATGAATCGAAACAACATCATCGCATTCCAAATTTTGAAATCTATCGTCATAGACGAGACTGGGAATGTCTTCAATAACAGCCCTGCTTGGCAAAACGTCACACCCGCCTATCACGGTGACAATCACACAAACTTTCGTACAACGAGGGCTGAAATATTGGGAGGACGAAATTTCCTGGTACAAGTTGGGTCACGCCTCTATGATTGAATGATCTCACATTAGGTAACGCGACAGAAGACCTTCAAAGCTCGTGCTTTGAAGAGAGTATTTTGGGATGTTGCAGATATAAATTGCTTCTCCGATGGGTCGGCCGAACAAGCTCCGTCGTTCATGCGTGCGAAACTACCAAATGATTTCTTCTTTTCCTTCTGTTTCTCGATTCAGAATTCTATTTTTAAAGTCCGTCTGGAAGGATTGCTGTTCACTCGCTTGTCTGTAGTTACCTGTATCTATCTGCCTTTCTTATCATCTGAGGGGAGGATTTGGAGAATCAAGAAGTCGAGTTTCTAATTCTCCTCAACCTTCTCGGACAACATTCAATTGCTCTTTACTGTTTCGCACAATAAGAACACAAGTGTCACGCGAAGCAATTACTCAATCTCTCACTTTATTTTTGGTTAACTGTTCGGGACCTACATAGCAAGGGAGTTTCTCGTTTGCGTCTTGTAATTTTACCTCATGGGGAATTTGAGGACTATGAAAACAACAATATTTTTCTTCCTTGATCTCCATCTTTTCCAAATCATATTTCAGTATCTCGTTTCGGCTGCAATCTTTCCCTCTCTTTCAACTAATGCGGCATGTGCGGGACTTCGTGGCTTGATACTCATTTGAAAGGGGGCCCAGCGATGTTCCAGCCAGTTGACATGGAGAGAATTGTTAGGTATTTCCTAGTATTTAAGTCAGCAAATGCCTTTCAAAGGAAAAAAAATCGGGGGTTTTTTAACTGACTTCAAGAGCTTCAAACTCGAAGCAGTACAGTAATCTCGCAATAGCAATGAAGATATTCGATTCCCCAACATGATATCCAGAACATACTCTTCGTCCTACCACCAAAGTCAGAAAAGACTTTCACACCACACGGAAATATAGAAATCAACTCACCAGGACCAAAACTTAAATGCCCCTTCAAAGGATTCATCAAATCCTCATTCATAAACCTCTCCGGCCAAAACCTCATCGGATCCTCGAACTCCCTCTCATCCAAAGCAATAGCATAAGCATTCCAAGTAAACACCGTTCCCTTCGGAAATCGATATCCCTCATACTCATCATCCTCAGTCAACATATGAGGAAATCCAATCTGCGCCATCGGTCTCCATCGAAACGCTTCTTTCGCCACAGCAGTGATGTACGGTAGCTGGGCGCGATCTGAAAACTCGGGAAGACGTTCTGCATTGGCTCCACATACTGAATCCAGTTGTTCGCGTGCTGTTTTCACCCATCGAGGGTCGCTGCAAGCTGCTGCCATGAGTTGGGAAATGGTGATACGGGAGGTGTCGGATCCAGCTTCTAGGATGGAACCGAGGGAGAAGAGGAATTGAGTTTCTCCGAATTTATGAGCATCGGGGCTGTTCATGAATTGGAGGGCGTAGCAATCGCGTGCTGTTCCTGCTGCTACTCTTGCTTTCAAATCTGCGACTTCACGTCTATACACCCTTCGCACGCCTGTCAGCATCAAAACCTTGCTTTTTGGCAAGGAGTAACTCACTTCTTACACTTCTCATGAGCCCTCAACCCCCTCGGTCTCCACCACTGCAACCAAACCGGCAACTTCTCCAAAACAGGCAACGCATCAACAACATTCGCCCCCGGCTGCAACGCTCCAATAATCTCCGTACTAGTCTCCAACAACTCCCTCGTATCCTCATTATCCAATTCCTGCCGCTTTCCAAACACAACACTCATAATCACACTATTACTAAACCTTTGATTCGCTACAAACCACTTATCAGGTGTATGCAAGTAATCATATAATAAGTGTTTAGATTCAAGGTCTTGGAAGGGCGCGAATATGGGGGCGTTCTTTGCGTTGAGGATTGTGTGCATTACTTTGCGGATGGCGCGCCAGCGGGGGGTGTAGCCCATTAGGAGGATGCGGCAGGAGCCTGACATTATGGTTGAGGCCATTGGGAGGGGGACGCGGGAGGAGTAGAGGGAGGACCGTTTTTCCATTAGGTCGTTTACTACGCGAGAGGAGTTGAGGAAGACCCAGGTTTGGACGCCGAAGGTGCAGGTGAACCTATTTTTCTTCTGTTAATTCGTGTTTTTGCTTTTCTTGCTCAAACGTTGTTTATGAAGAGAGAGATTTCTTACATTTCCCCGTACTTCTTACTCTGCTCAATTCCCCAAAGTCCTTGCATCATTGGGGGTAGCTGGAATGTGTTTCCAAAAATTGGGATTCCGGGGATTCGAGGTGGAAGGTTGTACGTCTTGTTCCAGCGATGGTGTGCTATCACTCTTTCCACTATCAAGATTGTAACTAACGAAACGATGATAGTCGTCCATGATTGCGAACTAGGCGAGATCCAAGATTGAATCGCCATTTCGAAAATATGATACTTACTTCGGCCTTCTTTTAATTCAAAAGAGAGTAAACATCGAACTTTGAACTTTTGGGAGCTTTGATGGCGCTCTCAGGAGCATCATCGAATAAGAAAGAAATGTAAGCTGAAAACCCACAAGAGCTTCAAGTGCCGGGATGATCAACACAGGCACTGCTATTTGTTGACCGAGTTCATTACATCTACCGGTATTCATTTCGAGAACTACTCGGTAGGAAGATGTCTCGCAGAACCCCTCTATTTGCATGTGGGGCCTGCATATAGTGTGGTATATTCGTACAGAGTGACTGCAGCGGGAAGTGGGGAGTAGAAAGTAATCCTTGCTATTCGTGAAGAGGGGAGAAACTTCAAAGAATAAAACACTCGAAAATCGAACTCGAGAGTATATCGTTGTGCTCAACTTCTCGGGAACCCTCCTTCGACGATCGTAAGCGAACCCTTGCCGAAAATGGCAATTTCAACTCTCCTTTTCCTACCGACATACCAACTAGCGATTCTCACAACGATAATCACTCCTACAATTTTCTTCCTATTCTTCTACCTCTACACCACACCTACAGTCCTCACCGACCGTCGACGATGGCATCTCCCACCGGGGCCTCGCGGTCTCCCTCTCATAGGGAACTTCTTCGCCCTCGCACAACCCGATAATGTACGAGATCTAGCCATATCCTGGACGCACAAATACGGAGAAATATTCTACACCAAAGTCGGAGGCGCAGATTATATCTGGCTCTCCTCCCCGCGCGCAGTAAAAGAGTTAATGGATAAGAAATCCTCCATCTACTCCTCTCGTCCTCCCTCCCCTCTCGCAGGTGAAACAGCATCTGCCGGTCGTCGCCAACTCTACCTCCCCTACGGACCACAATACCGAGTTGTGAGGAAGATAAGTCATGCCCTATTGAATATTACGCAGAGTACTGGATACAGACCAGTCCAGGATTTGGAGAGTAAACAACTACTCTTCGATCTATTAAAAAGTCCGGAGCGGTTTTACGATCATAACAGACGGTATTCTGCGAGCGTTATTATCACAGTTACCTACGGTCATCGCATTCCAGATTGGGATAATGCGCTTGTGAAGGAGGTTTATAAGGTGGTTAATAATATGCAGCATTATGCTGCGCCGGGGACTTGGATTGTGGACACGTTTCCTTCGCTTGCTGTTTTTCCCGAGTTTCTTTTTGGGAAATGGAGGAGTTTTGGGAAGAAGTGTTTTGAGCATGATGCGCCTATCTATTTGGGTCTTTGGAACTCGTTGAAGAAAGAGATTAAAGAGGGGAAAGCGCGTGATTGCTTTGTGAAGCAATTTTATGAGAGTGAACCGGAGAAACTTGGGTTGGATACTTTGCAATGCGCGTATCAATGCGGAGGGCTTGTTGAAGCGGGGAGTGAAACGACTTCTGCAGCTTTGAATAATTTTCTGCTGATGGCGGTGTTGAATCCGGAGGTTGTGAGGAAGGGACAGGAGGAGTTGGATCGTGTGGTTGGGGGTGAGAGATATCCGAATTGGGAGGATGAAGGGGAGTTGCCGTATATTAGGGCGGTTATTAAGGAGTTGTTGAGGATGAGACCGGCGAACAAGATTGGGATGCAACATTGTGTTGTGGAGGATGATTGGTATGATGGGTATTTTATCCCGAAGGGAAGTTTGGTTATGTTGAATTGGTGGTATGTTTTCCCATATTTTCCACCTTTCGTGCTAAGCTGAAATAGGGCTATCCATTTTGATCCTGAGAGATGGGAGGATCCAGATGAGTTCAAACCGGAGCGATATCTCGACTACCCACAACCAGCTGCATCATATATCAATGCAGCGGATCCGTATAAACGAGATCACGTCGCTTATGGAGCGGGGAGGAGAGTATGTCCCGGTGTTCACCTCGCTGAGAATTCATTGTTCTTGAATATTAGTCGAATATTATGGGCCTTCAACATCAAGAAGAAAATCGGAAAAGATGGAAAGGTGATAGAACCTACTGCTGAGATGACACCTGGGTGGTTGATCATCCCAGAGCCGTTTGGGTGTTCGATCGAGCCCAGGTCGCAGAAACATGCTGGAATTATCGAGGAGGTGTGGAAGAAGACTGAGGCTGGGCTTGAGCCTGATGATTATCAGATGGAATGGGATTCAAAGGGGAATGTGAGTTGACTTGAGATAATTGAGGGGGGATACAGGACTCCGTATATTGGAGAATAAAATATGAAGAGGTTGGGAGAACGTCAGCCACCTAAAAGCCACTTACCCCTATTTTCCCCCTTCAGGGTTGACGTGCATGATTTGTTGTATATCGTTTCTCCTTGACTATTTGCGAACCATGATTAGCTGAAAATGTGGACTAGCGTACCTTCTCATTTTGCGGTCCATCCAAAGAGCTACAGACATCAACTTGAATTCAAAATCGACATTCGAACCGTCAGTTGGGTCATTGTGCTTTTACTTAACAAAAAAAAAATACATGCATCATCCGAAAGCTCTGACGTCTGAATTGCTTTTTTTGAACAACTCGATCTGCCGAAGCACATTGCCCCATAACCATCAAATTTAGCAAGTTAAACAAAACTTGCAAGAGACTTCGGCTCCACATCCTCAACTCCATTAACACCATTTCTAAAATAAGGAGTCATATCCTCGTTCAAAGCATAAGTCGACTACATTATAACATCAGTAGGTCTCCTCTCCGGTCTGAAGCTCTTACTTACCGCCATAATCTGTTTCTTCATCTCCTCATCTCCACTTTCCATGGCCTTACATCTCTCAAAGAACTCCTTTCGCTCATCAGCAACTTCTTCGTCCCAAAGTCTCCGGAAATTGGCGACCGAGCTTGGATTGATGATTTCTTTCCATTTCTTGATCCGTACATCGGAATATGCGTCGAGGATGGAATCGTCGGTTAGTCCGTTGTGGAGAGCGAGGAGGGAGTCGAAGAGGGTTGTTATATCTGCTATTCCACCGGTGAGCCCCATTCCACCACTGTATTTTCATATTAGTAACTTCTCCAATGCAAGAAAACTCATGATAGGCGTGGTTTCACTTACAAAGGATTACACAAATGAGCAGCATCAGCAGCTAAAAGCACTCTTCCAACCCTCATACTCGACACACATCGTTGATGTAATTTGTACGGACTTGCATTCTTCAACTTATAATCCCCTGGTTTTGGTTTTCCAGGTAGAATCTGCTCGTAGCGCATCGGTTGTCTTGCGAGATATTCTTCGTTTCTGAGACCGGGGGTATCACCATATGTCACTCTCCACATTCCATCTTTGGTGATTTTTGCGGCCATGAACCAGTCTTTTGGATCGAGAATGAATTGTGAATCCCAATAGTTAAACTGGTGGAAATCGTAGTAGACCTGAAAGCGTTAAGAGACAATCAAGCAAAGGGGAGGAGGGAGGGAGGGGTATAAAGGTAGTGCCTACGTTTGTAGCAATAATTTGGCTATCCAAAGTAATACCAGGAAAATGATCACCATACAAGCTCCTCCTAACAATACTATTCGCCCCATCACATCCAATAACATAATCAGCCCCCAAAGTCAACTCCTCATCCTCCGCCTCAACCTTGACCCTCGCTTCCCCCTCATCCTGTTCAACACCCACAACCTTATATTCCCAAAGCACCTCCGCCGTCTCCTGCTTCTCAAACTCCTTGAGCAGAATCTCATCCAATCTATCAAGCGGTAAACAAACCATGGAATCCTCATTACTCAAGTCCGCACGGATACCCCCTAGAAGCTCGTTTTCCATGGTCCGCCAACATACTCCTTCTGGGATGTAGCCTTCTGCTTGCACTTGGTCTAGAACTCCGCAACGACGGAGTTCGCGGACTGATGATGGGGCGTAGTGGGCTGCGCGGGGGTTGGTGTCTAGTGTTGTGGACTGGTCGAGGAGTTGGACGGGGATTTTTGCTTTCGCGAGGAGGATTCCTAGGAGGAGGCCGGAGGGACCGGCGCCTACTATTATGATCTGTTTTTTGGGTTAGGGTTGGAGAAATGGAAGCGAGACCTTCGTATTTACCTTTGAAATTTTATTTGCGGGAGCCATTTTGAGTATCTTTCAAGTTGAAAACTAAGGGTTTGTGAGGTCGGAAAATCCAAACACTACCAGATGAGTTTGGCAGTTCAGACTCTATAAAAATAGTAGTTGCTGCTTTTGATTGTAAAACAGTTTTGTATTCCCCTCAACTCCAATCTCATCGATCGTATCATAATTCATCAACGCGTTGTGGGGTCTGAATCAAGGGACTTCGAGTGCCAGAAACAGTGAGCTATACTTGAGATGCATGTCAGTATCAGTGTGGGGAAGTGGAACATATCCATGTCTGCACATCACCACATCAAGTGGTGCGGGGCTTTGGGCGTTTAGCCTCAATCAACCAATACTGCTCGAACCGAGGCAAGCTTTTTTAAGTCCAATCTATTAAAAGAGAAATTTATAATGCTTACAAGTTGTGAAGTATTTCGAGGTGTGCCTTCTCTTGTGCTCCTTTGAAATCCACATGTGGGAAGATTTTACTGGAGGGAGACAAAGGATTCCGCACGGAAAACGATATGAACATCAAACCTGACGGACACAATAAGAAGCTCTCGTTGTTCTAAACTTTACAACCATCAAAACTGATTATTTCAAAACGCATCCGAATTTCCCCAGAAGCCAGCACAACCAAAGGTATTTTAATCGCGAGGCACTGAACTCAATCGCTCGTTTGATATCTTGATAGCTGAATCGATCAAGATATCAAATCAATTCTTTAATTTTGTCCAAACGATGCATTGATATCGTCTGAGATCAGACGACCGTTTACACCTCTGGCTCTGAATACAAAACAAAAAATTCGTTCGACAGGTGAACCACAGATTACAAGTAATCCAACTCCCAAAAAGTTGGGCATAAGTCACAGGTTTACAAGTAATCTTACCCTTAAAGATTGGGGGGCTGAAAAGACAGACATAGGAATAAGCTAGCGATAAGGGATAATCTGTTAATAAGGATGAACTGGCAAATAGGGATGAGCTGGCGATGAGGAATAAGCTTGCAATTAGAGATAAGCTGTTAAAGAGACAATAATAGGGATAAGCTGTCAACGAGGGATAAGCTGTCAAAGAGGGATAAGCTGTCAAATAGGGATAAGCTGTCAATGAAGGATAAGCTGTCAGATAAAGATAAGCTATGAATGAAGGGTGAGCCAATGAGCATCGGTTAAGCCATTCGACTTGTCGGTGAGCTGGTCTTTCCAAAAAGAATTTGCGGGTAAGCTGCAGATTGGCAGGTAACTTAATCAAGTGGGGGACAGGACTGAATCCATGTAAAGCAAATTCACGCGTGCAATTCGTTTTCTGCAACTACCCAAACGACTCAACCAGAACCCTTGGAATCGCGTCAAATGAAAAGTTGCTTTTCGATGTTGTCATGATTTTTGAGACAACTCAGGTTCCATCCCTTCGCAGGCGCTGGTGAGCAGTGGAGACCGACCATTGAAGACTCCCCAGCGCCATCATGAGAAGAAAAGCAAGAAAGAAAAAAAGAAGAAGAAGGGAAACATGGAACAAAATCAAGTATGATACTGTACATACTGTAGCCAAGTTGAGTACGAAGGCAACGGGTTACGCTTGAGAGCTGCTTGCTGATAGGTGGAGCGATATCGCTTTCTAAAATCCCTTGCAAGATTTGTTGATGCACGCCTCCCGCTTGCGAGCCGTATTCCCGTCATTGGTCCCTAGCTCAACACCATTCCCCATCAACACCAACCTTTACCCAAGATCATCATTTAGCCTCAAAGTATCGGACTCCTCACCCATGCCTTGCTTTCTGCAGCTTCTACCTATAGTCTATTTACTTGCATATTTCTCACGCGCCGTCCGGACTAACCTTTCCCCTGCTAAATTGCTTTTCCTCATCCGATCCCAGATTTCCACCCTCTCTCTTCATGTCTCTTCATGTCTCTTCAGTTTCAATCAATCTCAATCAATCTCAATCAATTCATTCAATTCATTCAATCCCACTAGAAGAAGTAGAGGACTTTTCACTTTCGTATCCGCAATACGAGGCCAGTTCAAATCCTCCCTTTCCCAAACTCGAGTCCGCGGGGTCCGCGGTCGTCATGAGTTTAAAGCTTCCGTGCTGGTTAAGCGGGGTACATACACCCCTCACTCCGCGAGGCTCTCCACAAATAAGCACTTGTTCCGGGAGAATCTACACGTTTTTCTCAATTTTCGTCTGTTCCTTTTTGGTAAATTTTGCCGTGCGGATGGTATGATGGTATGGTACATAAGGGCGAGATGTTGATCTCTCCCTCATCTCTCCCCATCCACTGATCTCTCTGGTGTCTTTCCTTGAGTTTTTGGAGCTTTGTTGTGTCTTGTATCTTGTGTCGCCGTACGAAATGCGATCTTCTACCCTTTTATTGTTGGCAGCCAGTGCTGCTGTTGATGCAAAATCATGGGTACCTAATTTCAAGAATCTGGTGACTTTTGGAGACAGGTTAAGAATCCCCATTGCCTCAATTGGTTTTATGTTAAAGTATGAATAGTTACACCGACGAAAACCGATTATCATACTTCTTCGCAACGGGGGGCCAGGCACCACCACCAGGCACCCTCCTCCCCCCAAGTAACTCAACGGCGGGCGGAGGAATAACCTGGGCTCGATTCGTATCCACGAACACTGGGGCACAATTGTACAACTACGCAGTCTCCGGCGCAGTCTGCGACAACAAAATCATCTATCGATACCTAGACGGTCTCAAGGGGCCTTTTCCCGATGTGGTATATGAAGTCGATGCTTTCGTAGCCGACGCCAACTTCGTCAACGCTACAACGAATAGTAATACCTTGTACACAGATCGGGAATCCGATAATACGGTTTACTCGATGTGGATTGGGACCAATGATTTGGGCGCAGGAGCTTTCTTGACGGATAGTTCGCTAAATGGAACTACTATTCCGGATTATGTGGATTGCATCTTTGAGAAGTTTGATAGGTTGTATAGGAATGGAGCGAGGTATTTTGTGTTGATGAATACGGCACCTTTGCAATTAAGCCCTATTTATGGGATGCCGGGTGCTGGGGGGCAGAATAGTAGTTATACTTATTGGCCGGACAAGGTGAGTCTTACTTCGCCTCTCTCGCTATCAGTATGTTCTCCTTTCTATTTCCATTGTTATTAACCCGATCGATCGAACAGCCTTCAAATACAACACAAATAAGCAGCAAAATGAAAGAATACACCCAACTCGTAAACTCCATCTACGCCTACCGCACAGCCTTCGAAGTCCTCGTCCAAAAGCGATACCCTGGGGCATCGATCGCGGTTTTCGACGTCAACACTCTCATGTCTGACATCTACTATAACCCTTCGCAGTATTTTGCTTCTCCTGCGGATGTTACGGGGCAGTATTATCTCTGCTCGGATGCGTATCCGGGGAAGACGTGTAGGACAGCGAATGCAACGTTGGATCATTTTTATTGGTATGATGAGTTGCATCCTAGTGAGCAGACGGATAGGGCTATTGCGGCAGAGTTTGCGAAGGTTGTGGAGGGGACGAGCGGGTATGCTAGGTATTGGTGATTTGGTAGAGAGGGGTGGTTGAGAGGGGTGGTTGAGAGGGGTGGTTGAGGAGAGGGTATGTAATTTTTGTAAGAAAGGTTTTTGTGTATATCTGTTGCGCACCTTGGGTTGTGTGGACTATCAAAAGCGTCGTCTTTTTCTGATGCCGCCAGTAATTGGTATTTACTCAAATCTTGATTCAACTAAAATGTTTTAGTCCTTCTCGTATACTTTTATAAATTGATCAAGTTTACGACGAACATTGACGTGGGCTCTTATCGGGAGACGGGGGAAAATATTCTTGTTTGCTAGCACTTATCTCATCTCAGCCTCCTGATTTTTCTTTTGCTATTTCATGTAGGTCGGAGGTGGCAACCAAGTGTGGGGATCCACCAGTTACAAGGCGTGGAGGTGGTCTCGCATCACTTCTTTTATGCACTGCAGCTCTATTTCCTTGATCCATACATTCTTATACATAGAAGTAACGTCAACCCTTGACAGTAACACCGGGATGGAGGGCCTCGACAGCCTCGAATTCGACATGCTCAGTAACAGTCACTGCAGTCACTACTACAGTCACTGCAGTCACTACAGTCACTACAGTCACTACAGTCACTACAGTCACTACAGTCACTACAGTCACTACAGTCACTACAGTCACTACAGTCACTACAGTCACTACACC
>LLCD01001354.1:0-11371 GCA_001414355.1 Hymenoscyphus salicellus
ATATAAGACTAACACCTCTGCTATTAGATAGAAGCTTTGTACTTAACTTGGTTTACTTAGTTATTAATATCTGTTACCTTTAACTACTTCGTATAAGTAACGAGTTTACTTCTAAGTAAATAACCCGGCGCGCTCTTACCTCTTCCTACATCTCAACTATTAATACTTAGTCACCTAATTAGTTAGTTATTAAGAATTATTACAGGCCCTCGCTAAGTAAACCTCTACTATATATATGTCTCACGCTTTAAGTAAACAATAGAGGAAAACTCTTTAAGTAAACACGCTAATATACTATATCTCTAATTTACTCTTTAAATAAACACGCTAGCGCATTATACCTCTCATCTTAGTACTACGCTATACTTCCTTATTTACTATATTCTTATATTTATTATACTCGTGTAATCTTTTCTATTCTTATAATCCTAGTATATAACTCTCTATATAGAAGTAAGAGACTATATATATAATTACTCTTTATATACTTCTTAATTGAATATTAAACCTACATCTTTAAGTTGTTCGAGGTCTAGCCTCTTATACTAAGGAATAAGCTTTAGCTTAAGATACCTCTTATAAAGTCGGTACTAATCCACTCTACACTTACCTCTATCCTCTCTCTTATATGCTATCTTGTATAAGAAGTTATATAATTCCGCTCTCTTTCTAGATACTCTTTGTCCTCTACTAGCCTAGTGTAACAGACGTGCTTCTAGACAGTCGGGAACAAATAACACTCTAATCTTAGAACAATAGATTAAGAAGAAAGTTAGATACAGGAGGTGATACTACATTTATCTAGAACCTGAAACACCTGCGCTACCACGTGATAGCACGGGACGTAGCTAACATGTAACACAGCTAGCAGATCCATCACACCTAGTAGTCCTCCTTAGCCTGTTCCTGCCGCTAAAACTCCTTCTTTATGTGATGTAGCCAAGCTGTATTAGCCTCGGCTGTAAGAAACTCGGTTAATAGAGTCGAGTAAACTAGAGGCCTAGCAAGCGAGGGATCTTAGCGAGGCGAAGAGCATGCGACAGTAACCCGACGCTCATCTATAGCCACTGATACTGTGGATGGTTTTAAGAGGTTTATAGATAGGAAGAGGTATTTAGAGTTTCTAGATATATATAACTAGAAGGTTCGACAGAGGCATAAGGGAGGCATCGATTATTCTATATTATAATAGAATACTAGTTGTTCTATTACGTCTTCGTACTCTACTACTATTTAGTTTCTTATATTATAATCGATCTTACTCTAAGAGAAGTAGTCTAGTATAAGACAACGAGATAATAAGACGTAAAAATAGTAATAAGACGAATAACAAGATTATAAAGCTAACTACTAATAGACTAGCGACTATCTAGGGCTTAAAGTATAACTAGCGGCATATAGGCAGGCAGAGGGGAAGGCTTATAGTAACTATATAAAGAACAACTACTATAGGAGAGGTAGAGGGAATTAACTTCTAATTTACTAAGGAGTATAGAACTACTACGAGACAATAGTAAGCTATAAGTAGCTTTAGAAGAGTAAGAAGTCAGGAGAAAACTTAAAGTAATCTAGAGTAGGATTAGTAAGTTACAGGCAGAGGAATACTTGTTTATAGAATTAAGAGTAAGGAAAGAAAGACTTAAGACAATTCTTCGAAACCAGGACGCTTAGACCTAAAGAAGGAGAGACGAACGTGTTATACTAAGTAGAGTATCAATTATCTAGGAATTATTAAGAGAACGTAGGTAGAACGCTAGAGCTCTAAAGACAAGGGATTTAAAACCTTACCGAGGGAGATTAATTAGAGAGGCAGAGGAGTTCTTTTATAATATAGAGCTAAAATAGAGAGAGAACAATAATATAACCTAGAGAACAGACATAGTAAAAATTACATACTATATATCTACTTTTAAGAGGATCTCTAAAATAATATAGAGATATAGAAAAGTTATAGAAGGGATTAACATAAAAATTATTACGGAGTTAGAGGAACTAGGGGCCGAGTACATGTAGTACGTAGCACGTGCGTACTACTAGTATCCTATATTTAAGCTTCCGTTCCTCTAGAACTCTCTTCTTTCCTTACTTAGTTATTCGCTTAATATAGTGGTTTCCGTTTAACTTTATATTTACTATAGTAAGTAGTAGTTCACTCTATATAGTTATATATATAGTACTTGTTATAGTAGTAATATATAAATCTATAGTTCTAGAGAGAGACTTTACTTCTTAAGTTATAATACTACTATACTATATTAATATATACTACGATTCGAGAAGCGATAGAGGTAGTTAATAAGTATATCTAATCTATACGCGCTTACTAATTAATATTAGTCCGACGTAGTAGTTTTAAAAAGGTAATATATAAATATAATCTTTATTTATATTTATTTATATATAAAGAGTAAAGGTAAAGAGAGATAGTAGTCTACGAGCTTAAGTATATAACCTAAAGTATATAGATCTACTAGGCTCTTATATAAGGTACTAATAACTAGGATTATATATATATAGAAGCTGAAATTAGCCTTTAATACCTCCTATTTCGCGAATATTCCTAAAGTCACCGTACAACTTTAACATCTACACCTCCTCCTTTACGTAGGACTATCGTTTTAAAAGCATCTTGAAATTGGGTGGGGATGATCTTTACTGTGGTAACTAGGACTTTAAGGGCGTTGCGGATTTTCAACCTCGCCCAAGTTTTCACGTATCTAACCTACTGTGCATCTTCTTAAAATCAGAGCAGCCAGACATCCGGCCCTTTCTCACATGAATCAACAACCCCCACTCGCTCAGGCAAGAATTCTAAAGGTAATCCAAGTCAGGGTGGCAACCATTCATTACCTCTGACAAAAGCCAGAAACAACCTATCAAATCGGGTCTACCAAAAGGCTATTAAATTTATAACGTTTTACTGCCTAACTACTCAGCTTATGTAGCTTGTATTGCAATAGCTTGTATTGCAAGAGGAAAGATACCGGGATGCAGACAGTAACCCAAGCTAGTCACTCCTTCCTTACCTTGCGTAACTTACATTCCTCGTCCCTTCCCTCCACACCTTAATATTCCCCGCCGCACCACCCACTACTAGGGTTCAACTAGAGTCTGAAAATCCTGATTTTAGTTTGAACCAAATTGAAGACGAGGTCCTCCGACAAACTTCCAAATGCACTCAAGAGAAAACATGCTTTATACATCACCATGATAAGGAGTTGTTTTGTTGCAAGTGGAACATGTTCTGTATGGAATGACACGTAACCACCAACCATTTCACCAAACAAAGACAGATCCATCTGCCTTGAACGCCTCCAGAAAATCCACGCATGCTTTTCTCATAAAAGCACCACCCATACCATGTATCTACACCCAAGCAACCGTCAACCCATCACCCCATCGAGCTTCTCCTAATTCTTCATTCCCAAACTCCTCATCGCCACACCTCCTTTTCCTCTCTCACCACATCACTTGACGCCCAAAAATCCCAACCCTCCTTCCCTTGCAGCCTTTGCAGCTCGTTTGAGTGCCTGATCCTCAGTATCCGTCCACTTAACACTAATATCATCCCACTTCTTGATCTTGTATTCGCGCTTGAACTGCGCATTCATACTAGATAACCTACTCATCTCCCGTGGGTCCCCAGAGCCACTGTAGATGATGAATGCAGTGCAGGGGGGTAATGCCTCATAGATCTCGGAGAGGCGGGAGGTGAGGCGGGCTGTTACTTCGCGTGTTGAGGGGCTGGTGGGGCTGTGTTAGTACAAGGTAGGTAGAGGTGAGAGGAAAGGAGAATGGGATAAGAGGAAAAGGGAAAAGGGGGGAAGGGGAAGACTAACGTAATTTCCGAAGGAGGAATAGGAGGATCCGAGTTGATTGCTGGTGCGGAGGTGTTGTTATTACTACCCCCTGATTTGTTATCGTTCCACCACCCCTTCAAACTCTCCAACTCCCTCATCCGTGCCCACACAAAATCCACACCCCCACCGGGAATCACCTTCCCATCCTCATCACCCTTCACAGCCCGGATCACACCCTGGGCAACCTCATCATCATCCGTACACCCAATCTGAAAGTTAGCAGAAGCACCTGGTCCCTTCTTAGGATCACCCCAATCAATAGCCGCACTCGATTTTCCGCTTAGCTCGCTTGGGACGGCTGCACCGCCTTGATTCTTATACCGCACACCCGCTCGAGCCACGCGTTTGAAAATGTTTTCTCCCGCTGCGTCGCTGGTTCCCCATTCGGGACCTTTTTCGCATTTCTGTTTCACGAGGTCGAGGCAGGTTCTTGCGTCTTCGACGGAGTCGTGGCCAGCTCCCCCGTGGCCCTTTTGGACATCTCGGTTAAGATAACGTTGAGCTAACCATTTCAGGGAGGATTTTAAGGGTGGTCCGCGGGGGTGGGGATATAGGAGGGCGGTGTCGATGATGAATGGATGGGTCATTTTGAGAGCGTTTAAGTCGGAGTTTAGAGAGTGACCGATGAGGATGGTATCGGGGTTCAGGATTGTGAGGAGTTTGTTTTGGATATCTCTTAATGTTGTGGTGACTGGAGCAAGCATTGCCTCTGTAATGCCTGAATATCTGGTTTCGAGTTAGCATACTTCTCTAGTACAGGATCAGGAAAAAACAAACTGTGTCAGATAGTTTGTGATGGGTTTGGCTGGTTTCACAAGTTCGTCCATAATAACAGAACCGTCCCAACCAAGAATACTAATACGAGTAAGAGAGAAATCTCCCTCCCCAGTCATGCACATCTCGCAATCCATGGAAAGAATTTCTCTACCAGCCGTCAAACTGCCAGCTTCGATTTCGCTTTCCGGAACATCTCCTTCATCCCAACTCAAGACTAATGAATCAACCCAACCGTGATCTTGCGAAGTTCCTTTGGATTGACGATGGAGTGCCCATGCCTTTTTTTCAGCATCAACAGAATACGACGCGGGGTGAAGGACGTATTCATTTTCAAGAAGTTCATCTGGGGTATGGATAAAGGTAGTGATTGGAGTTCGAACATTCTTCCATCCTGGCGGTGCTCTCGCGGGTCGTGCTCCCTTCTTGTTATTGCTTCTGCCATTGCTTTTATCATCCTTCTCCTTTGGTAGAGGAGCAGTAAGCATTGCGTGAAGAGGCGAGTGCATCTTGCCCAATCTATCATCTCCTGGAGTCTTGACAGGCCAAAGAAGATCAAACATATCTGCTATTGGTTTCATCTCCAAAGGCAGATCATCTTCAACAAGTTTACTTGGGTAATACCCATCCGGGTTCGAGAACTGCTTGCTTCTCAACTTGCTCTTTGGCGTATCTGCCTTCTCAAACATCGAATGCTCCAAGCCCGGAATCATCAAACAAACCACCTTCCGAATATGCGGTCGGTGACGTACGGCCACGAATTGTGGTGCGCCTCCATCTGCCAATATGTACAGGATCAAGCTCTGCAAGTCGCTGATTTTGATTTGGGATTGTAGTCGCGAACTATTGGAGAACTCGAACTCGGGGTAATTGCCGGAATTCTTTTTTGGGATCTTTTTGAAATTCTTCTTCGCTCGTCCATTCTCTACCACCTGCCATTCTCCGCCGTCGTCCTTCTCCTTTGATGATGATGGTTCGGAGGTCGCATTGGCATTAGGACGGCTCGAGGTTAGGTTGAAGGTAGGGAGTTCCAGCTGTTGGAGTAGAGGGACTGAGCTCATATCTACGTCGCTTGAGGCAGAAAGCTTGCGCTTCTTATTCTTGCCGTCGCTCGATTCTGACATTCTGCGCTTTCGGTCCGTGGCAATGGAATCGTTCGATTGAGGCAGCGCATCGCCTGCGACTTGATCGCTTGAGGAAGCCATCGTCGCGATCGTAGTACGAGATCGTTCGGGTGGTTGTCTCGAGTTTGTGGGTTTGTAGAGGGGAAGGCTTGGAGTTGTTCAAAAGTTCACTCGAGATTTGAGGGAGAGCTCTTCAACCCTTGCAAATCTAGCCTCGTCAAACAGCCAATAATGACTGGCGAATTGAACAGGGGCTGAAGTCTTGTCGGAAGCTCCATTTAGCCTCGTCTCGTGAATTTCGAATGCGACACACATTTCACTCTCCCGACTCTACAACACCACCATTTGCATCTCCATCGCACAATATACTCGGAGATATAAAGATCCTACATATTTGCTTCATCTCGGTTATTGCCAACGTACCGGCATGCGCATGTGACACCACCACCTCACCTTCCCATCACGATTTTTCCATCTCACCAGCATCAAGGCGCGTCGAGGGGGGTAGACGGGTTGTACGGGTTGAACCGACATGGACCCCCAACCCGAGACTGTCGCTTGCTATTGTCCAAGATGTAGCAATGAATTGGGCCGATTCAGAAATTCTTGGAATGCGATAGGAAAAACATATTTCACACCAGTCTATCCAATTCTGACCTACACTCATGGTTTCCAAAAGACCGGAGAGCCTTTTCAGGCGGCGCCAAATTCTCCTGTTGCGAATTGGTAAGTGGAAGATTTTCAGTCATTGTTTTGCTTTCCATGTACTTTCAAAAGTCAGAGAATTGCCACACTTTTCAAGAAAGGCAGGAACAAGTAGCAGCCTTATTTCTTCGTTTCTCTAGATCTTCTCGTTAAAGACTATCTCGTATATTACTTGCGTATGGGCAGAGGTCCAGCAACTCATTACCTACGTCCCCTTCCCCGAAACTCCGCTAACTAGGCAAACTTAGCTACACACAAGATTTGATTTGCAGCAATTGTGAAGAGGGATCAATGGGCCTTCAATGTGTTGAAGCTCCAGCAGGTCATATTTTGACGAGGTATGACATCCACTTCTCCGCTGCTCAACCATTTTGCTAAACGTTGATGCAGGGATCAATTTCTTTTACGCCTGAAAAACATAAAGCTGGTTTCAGAATCCACCGGCTTACCAGTTGAACCTTCTGTTGTGCAAAGCATGTTGCTCAACCCAGATGGGAAGAAGAGGTCATCCTCGGGTACCCGGGCCTCGACAGCAAACCCAAAAGCTCGGAGAAGTTCGATGCACTTCCCACCGAACGGGACTGAACCTGGTTCTCGAGCGGAGAGCACTATTCCTCCTCCAAGCACCTCAAATAACAACCCAGACATGTCGAGATTCATGAAATGGGCCCAAAATGCAATCGATTCCCAGAAAATTGACATCGATCGCGTTTCGAGTACATTAACTAACATTGAAGGGGAGATGAGCTTGTTCAGATCGTTCATGGACGAAGTTCGCCATGAACGAAAAGAAAGTCAGCAGTTCCAAGCAAACTATGATCAAGACAAAAGAGCCATTGGAAAACTTGCAATTGACCTTAAAACATTGGGTTACAAGGTCGACAATATAGGAAGGCAAGAGGAAGCTCGTGGGAAAAGTGGAGAATCTCTAAGGCGCGACATCGAGATTATTGTGTCGGATATGCGAAAGATTCACGAGGAGGCCACGCAGGTTGTAGAAGTCAAGCTTGCATTGGGCCAAGTAGCAAGGCAGGTAATTGCTCTCGAGCGAACTGCAGAACAGACAGTTACAAATACCAGAACCGGCGAGGCCAACAAAGCAAGAGACACGGTGCTTGAAGATTACAAGCGGAATAAAGTGGTGGAAGATTTGAAAACCCAAATTCAGAGATTTCAGAATCGACTGAACATAGTGGAGCAAGCAGTTCGGGCCGTCGCAAATCAAACTCCCCATGTTCAACCGGCACAAAGAACTTCTTCGATTCATGCTCAGGCCAAGGCCTTGCCAGCACAGAGAACTACCCCTCGTGTAGAAATTCCCCTTATGAAACCAAACGAATCAACCCAGAGGACTCGGTCCGGTACACGAAGCTCAGTGTTCCGGCAAGCAGTCCAGAACAATGTCCATGGGGAGCAATCTGATCCTTCGCTGAAGCGTAAACATGTCTACCTCGATGAGGATGAGAACTTGGTTGAAAATGACAATCAACCAGATGCCCCTCGGAAAAGGGAACGACCACCTCACAACATGCCTGCTACTGAGAAACCAAGACCTGCATTGGTAGAATCTCAACAAAGGCTTCTCTCCCCAACCCCTGACCGACTTTTGTCACCTACCCCTGATCCAGAACCTGCTGAAATAATCGAGATCTCATCTGCATATTCTCCTACTCCTCCCCCCACCCACGAAGAGCAGATCACCCCCACACAAAATACAGAGGGGGATGGAAACCAACTCATTGAAAAGCCGGTACCTTCTAACTCGCGGGTTCCTCGCCAAAATCAGGTTCAAATTGAAAAAACTTCGGTCTATTCAAACACTACTCAAAATGGCACGGGAGAAAGAAAGGTTCCTTTGCGAGGGGAATCTCCACCAAACTACAACCATGTACACCCGGCTGCGAATGAGGAACCAATCAACAATGGTCCTTCTACTAATAGACCAAGGAGGATGTCTTTACGAAAGACAGCTTCCTCAAGCCAGTGGGCAACATTGACCCAGGAAACCCAAGGCAAACCTCAAATGGATGAGCATTGCAGGCTCAGAGCTGCAAATGGAATCCTTTTGACACGGAGTGGCAAAGTCGATGGCCGTTCACTTCGGCATAAAGATGTTGCAAAGAATGATACCCCTCTTCAGCTACCAAAACTTCGAGGAGGCCCTTCGATGACGAAAATACGTGCTTCAATGCCTGGAAACTCAGTCGTTCCATCAATCGAACCGGAAGAGGCATTTTTGGCAAATCGCATTCGCAATACCAGAACCTTTTCCTCCGGCATGCTTCCCTTTGGCGAAACTAGATCAGAAGACGCCGAAAGACACAAGTGCCCTGTTTGTTCTGCCACTTACGCTTATGCAGGCGGATTATCATATGTGAGTGAATTTCTTCCTTCCCTATATAGTATCTTCCCATTTCCATTCCATTCTAACGTTATTTGCAGCATAAACGAAATTCTGCCTGTTACAAAGATGGCGTCGAGAATCCAGAAGGAGCGCGAAAAGCAATGTTGACAGCTCGGGAAAAGTTGGTCAAGGAGACATTGGACAGAGAAATTGCCAGGAGAAGAGAATAATAAACGGCATGGAGGCATTTGTTTTTAGATGCGCAAGCCAGCTTCGCCATCTCAGGCAACGCCGCTTAGGTGCGTCGCCCCTTCTGGTGTCCTCCTGTCAAGTTTTGGTAGGCGCCCTAGTGCTTACAGGTAGGACAGTCGATTGTTAATGTATATTTCACCAAAGAATTACTATACGAAGTTACTTTTTCGAATAGTTCTGGTGTTTGCTCAGGTCGGGGTGAATTTATGCGAGTATCACTGGACTGATGGCTTTGAGTTAATCCGATGCCCTGTACCGTGTCCAAACAACGCCAAACACAGCCCTGTTTGCCTTCAAGAATCGCTTCAATATTTACAACACATTTATTCCATAAGAAGGTTTGCCCAAACTTTATTTTAATTTAACTTTCCAGGTACCGAGGTAAATTGGTGATGCTAAAACGCCTCATCACTAGTTCTAGCCCTTGGCCCCCTGTCTCAACCAATCATAGATGGCCTATTAGTTCCTCCGATTTCAGCCTTTGCGCCGCCAATTGTTCTTCAGCAGCACGTTGGTCGTAAACTCTGACTCTGAATTTGCCTTTCTTTTCAGATTCTATTCTGTGTGCTTTATTTGCTGCTTGATGCTTGATTTGTTTACTGTATTGTTTTTGTACCACCTGTCTTGTCTCTCCTTCAAGTGATACCCCATCCCCCAGACTCCACAGTCCTTTTACCCGAGGGGCAAAAGGGGTGGATCACGTTTTTTTGTTAGAAGGATGAGAACCTTGTGAGGTAGTGATCAATTTGACAAAAGTGAATCTGGGATCAGTTCATGACTCGCAAGTAAGACATCACTTTACGTAGACTCCGCGCAAGCACAAGGTACACAGTCTGAAATCTTACTTGATGCCTCGACGTCTACATATCGTCCTCACTGCTGCTGTTCTACTTTGGAGTTGATCTCGACTTTCATCTCATCTTCAACCTGGCTTCTCAAACGAAAAGAGCACACGATGCGTCTCTTCAGACGTCTCTTTGGACACTACCCCTTCGGCCCTCGACGACAACTTCCCTCTCGCCTCCTCTTCGCAACCTTCTGCATCTTCGTCTTCGAAACAATTCGACTCTTCAACTCCAAACCTAACCCCCTCCGCACCGACAAATTATCACCTTCCCTCGTGGGACAGAAGATCTTCATCGCGAGTA
Source organism: Hymenoscyphus salicellus (assembly GCA_001414355.1). Classification (NCBI taxonomy): domain Eukaryota; kingdom Fungi; phylum Ascomycota; class Leotiomycetes; order Helotiales; family Helotiaceae; genus Hymenoscyphus; species Hymenoscyphus salicellus. The sequence goes on from LLCD01001354.1 coordinate 10,208, forward strand.
TACATCGGAACTCAGAATACATGCTGAGGTTATATTGGAACCAAGCTATTCTTGATCTCTGTAATTTCCTGGGTCCGAGCAATGTGTTTGTTAGTATTGTGGAGAGTGGGAGCCAGGAGGATACCAAAGGGGCTCTTGAAGAGTTGAGAGCAGGATTGGAACAGATGGGGGTTGAGAATCGGATTGGGCTGGGGGAAGGGGTTGAGGAGCAGATTTGGGGGATTGAACACCCGCCGGAGCCGGATGGGGAGGGGAGGAGGGAGGGGTGGATTGAGAGTGGAAGGGGGAGACTGGGTGGGAGAGGAGAAGAATTTCGTGAGTTTCCGTTTTGGTTTTTTGGGAGTCTTTGTTTCATGTGGATGGGGACGCAAGGAGATTTCGTAAATTGATTACATGGTCTGCTGATTGCTGAGCGAAGATCTTCTGTAGTGCATTGGCGGATACGAGGAACAAGGCCATGGAACCGCTCGTCAATGATACTACTCGAAAGTGGGATAGAGTGCTGTGGATTAATGATGTTATTTTTACTGTAAGTTTTACGCTATTCTATCCAACATACTCGTCTAGAACAAGAAACGAAAAGGGGTCCCATCACACAGCACTCTCAGCCCTCTTCTCTTATAAAGTAAAAACTAAAAGCTTCACAAGAACGAAGACATCGCAACCCTCCTCTCGACACGAGACGGCAACTACGCAGCAGCCTGCTCCCTAGACTTCAAAGACTCGGCATTCGAATAGCAAGTCACCCTCTCTTCCTCCTACCTCTTCCCCAACCTCGCTAAAATGAATAAACAGCTACGACACCTTCGCTCTCCGCGATTCCTCCGGCCACCAAACGATCTCTCAATCTTACCCACTCTTCTACTCCCAGCCCTCATGGAATGCAATGCTCAATCTCCAACCCGTACCAGTAGAGAGTTGTTGGAACGGAATCGTAGCCTTCGAAGCATCATCCTTCTACCCTCCTACGTACCGAGAGGAAGGGAAGAAGTACTCACACTCCACACCCCATCCCTCCGAAAACGCGAAAAATCAAAGTGGGGATCAAAAACAAGGAATCATGTCCCCAGACCTCCGTCCTCGTTCCTCCTCCCCATCAACAAAACCAGCAACGCAGCTTAAATTCCGTGCCATCCCCGATAGCCTAGCGAAACACCATTTAGA
>LLCD01001355.1:0-11366 GCA_001414355.1 Hymenoscyphus salicellus
CTTTCACTAACTACTATCACGGGACCCCAGCGAAATTTTCACTTTTGTAAATACCCCTTCTATTCACGTGTATACCGCATCCATTGACGATAGTGGACTGGGTTATAACTGCATTCGTCGGTGCGAAGTTGATCAAATGTACTCAAAAGACAGCAAATACTTCAGTTCAAATGAGGAATGGCCATTTGTGATTCAAACACTTTATTTAGTAGCAAGTACCTTCAAAGGTGGAAGACCATGTATAATACCAGTTCTTTAGCATCTCATAGAACAAGAAAATGAACATGCAACGAGAAGCAACCAGAATCAGAGACCAGTCTACAAGTGTTCAGTGTAACTAGGTAAACCAGTAAGTCAAACACTATATCTAGGGACCAAAACGAGAAGATAAGAGCTAGATAAAGTAAGCTAATAACAGCGAGTAAGCCAAGTATCAAGATTTGGCGGCAAAACAGGTTGCAACCATTCAGATTTACACGTTGCGGGGATTGTGATGTATTCTACTGAACGCTTTTTCAATCTAATATCTTTTTCCGTCTGGTGTCACTTTGTATTTCACCACGACTAACATCAATAATGCGCAAGAATCATAATTACTTTATACACAAAAAGGGACCCTCCATTCTCTAAAAGCATATGCCTATTTTAAATGCCTGCTTTCTAAGAAAAACGCCCAAACACCCTACCAAGAAATGCCCTCCCCCAAATATCGAAATATAATGCATGTTATCTACTAACCTAGCTTGTTAACCCTGCTTCCCCTGAGAAGCAGTTCCACGCTTCTCCTCCACAACCTCATCGTCATCGCTTCCAATACTATATCTCTCCCGCTCCATTTCCTCGGTTGGTGTTCGCACATGTAATTCATCAAGTTCACTCTCATCGAAATCTGCGGCTTCAACGTCACCCCTGTTCGCTCTCTTGTGTCTGAAGTTCTCGAGTCCCATTCCGCTTCTTTCGCGGGCTCCTCCGAGTGCCATAGGGGTTTCACCACCGAAGACTCCTTTGTACCCGGTGCGTTGGCGTCTGTCTCTCCAGACGTAGTATCCCCATGCTGCGGCTGCAATGATCACAATGACAAGGACAATTTCTCCAGATTTGTAGTACGCTGACCACTTTGCAGCTTCGAGTTTGGCTGTCTCGGCTTCTTGAGCAGCAGTACTGTTAGGGTGACCACCAACTGAGGTTTCCAAACCTTTCTCTCCGTCGATACGACTGTCGGTTGGGACTCCACCGATACTGCCAATGTCGACTTGCATGAATCGGTCAAGCATGTCTCTGGTTCTTCGAGCATAGTCGAATGGAACCATGTGTGACGAGTTGTAAAATAAGATATAGGTCAAGTTTCGGGCTTCCTGGTAGAAGCCTGCTTGCTCGCCCTCAAATTCCCAGTTGCGGCGAGGTGCCCAAGTACCTGGCGATAATTCAAATCCCTTTCCACCGTTCCATTCCATGTTGCTGATGAGTTCTTCTGTTCCAATATGGTTGCAAATAAGATCTTCGGCTCCAGAAAAGAGAACAGTAGGAACTTCTGTAAGAAGTTCTGGCAAGATCTGAATGGATGGCTTCGAGTTACTTGCTCTGAAAGCACCACCAACCGCACCATTGCATTCAGTCCACCCCGTCGTTTTACCAGCATCGATGTGGAGAGCTTCTGTAACATCCTTTCGGCGGAGATATGGCGTGACATTGTCAAGATCCGGAGGCCAGTTCATTCCACAACTTGGATAGGTGTCGGTCAGTCTGACATCATACATGTTGATACATTGCATGTGGCCATCTGGTCCTTTCTTTTGCGTCTCTCGAAGGATTTCTTGGAGTACTCCTTCGCATTTTGGAATGTCCACCTTATCTCTTCCTCCGGCCTCGTTCAAAGCCGACATACAGACGGCTTGTTGAGATTCTAATCGCTTGGCAATCTCAGAATCATGCTGCACAATCCCTTTCTCGTATGAATATGATAGGTAGGCTTTGTACTGCTCCTCGGGTGAAATCCATCCATTTCCAATCAACATTCCTTTGAGTTGCCATGGGTGTTTCGCTCCAGCTTTGTTTCTATCGAGGATTGCTTTTGCAATGTATGGAATATGTTGGCCTGCATAGGATTCGCCGGCAAGGTAGAGCTATATTCGATTAGCCAGGTCAATGATAGAAACATCCATTTTTGCCACTTACATCGTCATGCTCGTACTCTGGAAAAATAGCAAACCACTTCTCCAAGAACATTACGAATTGGTTGGCCATTTCAGGTAATTCGTGCACATAACTGTCGGTATTGACATAACTGAAACCTGTCCCAACTGGGTTGTCGACAAACATAAGATTCGCAAATTCGTCCCACGATCCTGGATTGTATTCGAGTTTGGGGCCATGCGTCTCATCAAGAACCCGATATGGACCAACTTCCATCAGAGCACCATCCTCTGAACTACATCCAGGTCCACCATTCAGCCATATGACAGTGCGTTGCTTATTCGCGATATGCCTGTTTTGGTAATGCCAAAAGAAAGTGTTGCCGTTGTGTTCGGGATTTATTTCGACGTGGCTGGGAGCTAGGTCAGCAAAGTCATGAACAGAGGTACTATTTCCACCACGTACCCAGCATGCATCTTCAATAATGGCCCATCAGGAGCTCCAGGCAAGGAGTGCACAAAATAGTCGGCGGCAGTTTTATCTGCTGCCAGCGCCATTGAAGGCATTAGGGAAAACGAGAACAGTCCCAGGAGAGTCGCCATCTGGGATCCGGACGAGCGTAACCGCCCGGGAGGACGAGTTGAGAATCGCATCTTGGATGTCGATTCAGTAATTGAGGTGAGGAATGGAGAAGTGCGCGCGGGGACCCGAGTCTACTTGTCCATGAAGTGTCGCCCGCCTTGGTGAGGGATCAAGTGTATCGCCGCAAATGAAGATCTGGTCTTCCGGCGGAAGGGTTTCGGAAAAGCCGTGTAGCTGCAGGAGTACGTATACTCCTCCCCACGAGATGGTCTCGATAACCACTCTCAAGAACTGGATGGATTTATTCGACCGAGCCGAGTATGTCGAAATGCCTTCTGTATTAAAAAGTCGGCCTCGACCAAAGTGTGTTGTTGGGTGAAGTAGCTCTGTCTCTCCTTTCACCAAATCCAAGGCTTAGAAGCCGGCACGTACCCCATGTCAAGCCCCCCGCCCCGGAACCTGGAACATGAGTCTGGGCAGCCGATCAAAATGTATTTTTGGTGCGAAAACGAGCTCCTGATAATTTGCTACTGTTCACCACATTTTATGTTCAATCATTATTCTTATCTTCACAAATCATCTTGACTCATCTTCGGGAGTTTGGTAGCAATCCGGAATCGTGTTTGAATAACTTTCCTTTGACGTGTCAGAACTGACAGGCTGACTAGGAAGTGCTTGTTTTAGCCACGACGGTTAGCTGTCAGTTACAGCCAACCTTTAGACTGTGATGGATTTTATTTTGCTCTATGGATCTTGAAATGCCCCTCCCCATCGGATCCGGTCGCTGTAAAGCTTTCCTCTCAAGTCTACCCTTCTGAATATGCAGGCTGTGTGATTCCAGGAGGTAAACGAACCCCTTCTACTGCAAGGTAGAAATTACAAACAGCAAGTGCAACAATATCTAGAACAGATCACCAAATCCCTTTTCGGTATCTTTTTTGATCAGCTCGACCATTCCCTGCTTGATGTTAGTATTGCAAATGCATATCTTCTCAGACGTGAGGAATCTTTGAAATCCTAGTATCCACCTAGTTTTCTGTGAGAGCGCCAACCCGAATCTAGGAGCAAAAATCCAGAATATTAAGGCTCTATGCAGAAATTCTAGGATATTCAGGTACTTTTCTCTCTCAGCCTTCTCACACAGTATCTCAAGTACTTCCAACTCAGAGAAAAACTTAGAGAACTACCCTCAATGACTGAAGTGAAATAGGAACAACGAAGACGGGAGAATATTATTCTCTGATAACTGACCTCTGGCATGATTGGCTTTCCATCTTCTCCTTTGACATAACGGAAAGGCATCTCAGTACTTTCGTTCTTGTTGACACGGAGTTCTGGGTCATCGATATATTCAATCTTTTCAAGTGGAGCTGTGTGAGTGTCAGAAGTGTAGGTGTTGCTGTATGCAGGGTTGCTTACTCTTGCCTTGCACGATCAGTCTGGTTACTCTGACTGCAGTATCGGTGGTCATCTGCTTGGGTCCAAGTCGTCGATTCTCATATCCTTTCTTTCTCAACTCCGAGGTTCTGTCTGATGCTTCTTAGCCAAGCATCGTCACGTTCGATGTTTCCAAATACCTCGTGGTGGGTCATCACCTATTTTCTTTAGTGAACAAAATCTAGTCAATTAGATTCTTAGACTTACCCAAAATGCCCCCAAACAGGAAAATGTCAAAGCTGTCTCCATCCTCAGGGCTCAATTCCTTCGTCGCAGAAGGATCAAGAAGACAGACACGAGCCTTTTGTTCGGCATAAATCTCCTCAACGCTCTTTCCGTCAACCGTCAACCCAGGGGCAGCCTTCAAAGCTTCCGGTAACACCAAAGACGAAGGCACCGAAGATAAGCAGAACTTCGCACCTGCCTCGTGAGACTCCTTAGCGATGGTCAAATACTCGAGTTCAGACCAAGGCCCAAGTTCATCATCCAGATGTTCAACAACATATGTCTTTGCCGCCATTTTGGTGGTCAAAACACCCTCCCGAGGAAAAAATCAAGTTCAAAGAAGGGTTGGGCACCAATCACTTCGAGGTGACGATGTAGAGATGACGAATCGGAAGACTCGCTGAGCTGAGTTGTTGCGGGGTAAACTTTGTCTACTGCTTGGAGAGCTGGGGTTCTTTGGGAGGACCGGAAGCTGAGACCAATGACTCGTTTCGATCACCTTGAACAGGATAAAACAGTATTAATTCCCTAAAATAGTAAGCGTTATATTATAAACATGTCTAGGGTGGTTTCTTTCTGAGATCTTGTGATCATGTCACTCATTGAAGATCTTTTTGCTGGAAAATCGCTTTATTCGGATCCGCTTGTGGGAAAAGAAAAAGCCAAGAACTTTTGTGATATGAAGACTCATAGGATTGCAAAAACTTACGTCACTGGTTGGGACTGACGCAACCCGAGGAGAGAAATAGAGAGCGATTTAAGAGTGAATTGATTGTCAGAAAGAGGGTCGACGGACTGGGAATAATAAGTTGCAAGGAAGCTCAGGAAGCTATTGTTCAGTAAGAAGCTTTGCTAAGCGAGTCTTTTCTTAAGGTCGCCCATCGCCGGACCCCTCCAAATCTGCCGCTACTGCATATCTACATCCTCTTCCTCCCCCTCAAATTGGCCACGACCAAACTCCTCAACTTCATCCCTCCTGATCTCGAACAACTTCATCTCCTAGACATCGAATCATTTCCAATCGGGAACCCTGCCACCAGTCGATATTGGTGGGTAAAACCAGGGAAGTGGAGCCGGGTATCTTTGTTAATGCTCTCTGCTATCACGACGACATACAAGGATCTGTGAATTGTTTTGACGACCAGGCCCTGGCAACAACCACGCAGTTGCAGCTCGCAAAACAAAAAATCCTCGAGCGACGCTATTAAAGGCTTTGCGTACGCACTCGCATTCAACCCGAGCGATCCATCCCTCAGAACGATTAAACTTCCCTTCCAAGATTCTTGCACACCACACCCGCCCGCTCTCGCAACACCAAAGAACCCCGCACAATCACCGTCACCATGAATCCCCACATGAAGAATAAGGTCGACATCAATGTAAGTATATCCCGCCCCCTCGCACAAACACCGCCCATCTACGACTTCCTCGCGAACCTCTGCCACCCTGTAGCTGATCATCATGTGCAGTCGCTCTCCCCAGATGAGCAACGACTCTTCCGCCTCTACGGCAAGCTCCCCTCCAAATCCGACCACCTAGCCAAACACCTCAAGGAGCGCAAATACTTCGACTCCGGCGACTATGCCCTCTCCAAAGCAGGAAAAGCCAGCTCCGTTGACACAGGCAGCGTCGGATCACAACACCCCCTCCCCGAGAACATCCCCCACCTCTCCTCCCCCGGCGTAGGAAACCCAAGCCAAGGAGGAAGCGGAAACGGCAACGTCCTTCACCACCCGGGCAGCACAGCCGGTCTCCCCAGCGGAAGCCCAGTAAAGGAGAGCAGCTTCTTGAACCGAGAAACAAGCGTCGATGAGTTGGATCAGAAGGAGAAGGTTGCCGGCAGGGTCACTGAGAGTGCTAGCCCCCCACCAGCGAAGGAAGGAATCCCAATTAGAAGATAAGCTAGCTGCTCGAAAGAATTGGGTGCGCCCGATATTGAAAGGTTCATACTATGGAGTACCCAATGAGATTACGATTGATGGATCTGGCGTTCAGGGCTTTGACTAAGGGTTTATGGGGTCGGATTAGGACTTTCAAATGTAACTGTTCGCGAATGTCACGGCTGTTCCACACATCAGACCAAGGCGATGTTTCACCCACCTGTAGCACTGCTAGATGCAAATGCTATACTATTTTTTCACTTTAATACATGATTGTGAGGTTTCTTGATGATAATGTATTGATTACTTTTGTTTTCCTGATACAAACATTTGATTGATAGAGGGCAAACAAATAGACATCCTTTGTGCCTGTGGGGGTCAAGTCTCTCAAATCCCAAACAAGGGACTGTTAATGGCTAGGGTTTCTAGTCATTTGGGAATCACACGAGTCGCCTGGGCGAGACGAGACGTTTTCCTCTGCGAGGTTGAAGACTTTGTGATTGGAGATATACTCAACATCTTGAGTTTCAACAAGGCCGAGATATCCACGAGAAAAAACTTGACGCAAAGGACTGCAGAACGAAATCCAGGGATGGGTGAAGAACGTAAAGTGGTTCAAATGTCAAGAGCCTTGACAGCCATCGAAATAGCACCATCAAAGGTCTTGTTTCCACCAATGAATCCTGCCGCGTGCACAAAGACACCGCCAGCAACCCCTGATATCTCATCCAACTTCTCATCTCTAAAACCTCTCCATGCCTCTGGCAATGGTTTTCTGCTCTGGAAAGAATCCTTTGTGACGGGTACACACTGGATTCTCCATTTGGCATCAGGTGTTGGCTTCTCGGGGTACAGGACGTAGAGAACCTTTGAAGCTCCGCCTTCCTTCTCCTCGAGTGTGTAGAGATGATCCTTCCATGGCACAGATTGACCATCAAAGACGAGAATTCTGCCTTGCGAGTCGTATTCCAATCGCTTTGCGTATGCCTTGTGAACGATATCCCTTGCTGGTAACCAAGCCTTGGTATAGTAGTCCAAATCTCTGGAGAACTCCTCGCCCATTCTTGCGCTTGCAACCAAGAACTTGTCATCCTCGAACTTTTGGGCTTCGACAGAATCCGATGGAATTGCATCGTTCCAGTTTGGGTTCAGTCTTGAGACCATGGCGCCGAGTGAGAATCCTCCATCACTGAATCGCTTCTCTAGTCCAGCGGCGGTGATTGCGGCTGGGTCGTAAGCTGAGATACCGTTGTCGTGGGCATCCAAAGCTTCGATGAAGCTTTCATAAATCTTTCCCCATATAACGCCAACCTCCTCTGCGTCTTCCGAGACACCAAGCTTTTGTGCAATGATTGCTTTTCCAAAGTGCATGTACACCAACCCCGCGGAGGAGAGTTTCGTAGGGCGGTCAGGGAAGGTAGTGGTGAAAGTACGCTGGTGGTGATCGTATCGGTGAACAGAAGCATCGTACTCTCCTCCTACATCAACGACGGTATGGCATGTTTGAAGAAGGGCCGGGTCTCGAGTACGGATGAGCTGAGAATCTTGGTAGGTGGGGAGCAAGCGGAGCATGTACACGGCGAGAGCTTCGTCGGCGTGGAAATGGCCATTGTGGGTGCCGATACTGACCGGGGAGATTTTGACTCTTTTTGCTGCTGTCTCTGCCATTTTCACGGTGCTGCGGAACATGCAGAAACGTGTTCAGTCTTGTTTGGTGTTGTTTTGGTGGGCTTTGGAGATTCTGTGAGATTTTGATATTGCCCCGCAACGAATTAACGGGCGGTGAGGGAAGTAGTTGCCGATGATCTTCCTGATAATCGATAAACAAGAGTAAAAGCAGCAGTAAGAACTTATTAAATTCCATGATGAATAGCTTAAAATATCATTTAGATTTAGCTACTCGAACTAGTCGATTTTCATCAATTCAAGATATCTAGCTTAATACTAGAGTTAGGCGGGGAAAACGAGATCAGAAGGACCTGCAGGCGGTTACTGCCGCTTTTACTGTCGACCAGGAAGGCTATTGATGCCATTTTGAAGGCTCTCCAGCTGGGGAAGCAATATTTCAGCATCTTCCCCCACGAGTTCCCCCCATCGTGAACTGCTCTCGGTCTTAACTCCCACCTGCACTGGACTTGGTCTTCTGGATGCTGCTCTACCTCGCCAGATATTTCCCCTGAGAAGAGCTCATCTACCATTCGCTGCCGATATAAATTACGTGTCGTCACGTATTGGCCCTCTGCATTTTTGGTGCGGCAGCGGCAGGGAATCTTGGATCACAACCCACCCCCAGTGCATCGCACGCGACCTGGACCGCCATTCAGAAGTAGGTACCGACTTTGGAAGCTCCCGACCAGGCAAAATCTGCGTTGCCTGCCTTTTTCCAAAATCAAAGTCACCTTGACCCGTGAACTACATCCTATTACTATCATTTGCCAAACAAGATTCACCACCGGCGCGCGACCTTCCTTCGACAGCAATTCCTCGTACCTTTGTAGGCAGGTAGATACACATCTCAGATAGGCGATTTCTGCCCTGGCATTTCTTCCGCAAGGCAGAAAAAAGCGACGTCAAACCTGGCTACAGGCACACCATCGACCCGAAACTTGGAAGCCTCGTCGCCTTCCCTCCACGCCTCTGTCAACTTTGGAAGGCGAGAATACAGAGTCCTCTGTGCTAGATCCTACCAGAATCCAGCTGGGCGCGCTTCAACGCTCGCTCCGGCGCACATAGCGCTTAGATGTGGTTCTTCGGAGTGATCTCGTCTGCCATCTTCCTCCTCTCCATCATCCTCTCAATACCTATTGCTTTCGATGTTGGGGGGCGGGACTGTGGGTTGGCTTTCTCCTTGAGTTTGTTTTAGTTAGTACATTTGCTCCCTACGTCCAAGATATTCCTGCTAACGCTGATGATAGTTTCTACTTTTTTTATTCGACACTCAAGCTAGCTACGCCAGAAAGATCAAGAGGGAGATGGGCTCTAGTGCAGTTGATTTCAGTAACGCAGTGGATATTACTGCCGGGGCTTTTGATATGGAGCATGAACAGATTTGCGGTGGACGCGAATAATAATGGAGATTGGGTTGCGAGAACGTTCAACAACAAGAGGGCGCAAGACACGAGCGTCAGGGAGTGGATATTTGGACCTGGAGGACTGTTGGAGATGATGACGGTTGGCACATGGGATAAGGTCCTCCGATACTCAACACCTTTATTTCAGTTGGCCGAAGGGTTTTGCAGCTTGCTTGTGATACAAGCGGCCGGTCAGATTACGAGATGGCTGGTCAACCGTGGGCGAAGTGACACATGGATGATTGGTTTGTTGGTCTTATCAGCGTCCATCATATCCAGTTCCGTTTACTTTCTCTGGAGGATCGCCAATTTTCCAGAAATCTCCAACGTCGATGCCAGCCTTATTGGAGTTACTGTCACATGCGCAGTCTTTCTGTGTGCTTGGGGTATTGGTAGTGGGAGGGGAAATCCAGTGGAAAGCTCATTACTTTTCGCATATGTGGTACTTTGCATGTACCAAATTTTCACCGACTATCTCCCAACCACGACGATGGAAACTCCTCCGGCCCAGCCAGAATTTCCGCCATTCCCTCCAATCATCATGGCTTCATATTCGACTCTTGTTTATATGCTATCTACTTTGCCTTCGGCGGTACACTCAAGCTTCACCTTCCTTTACGCGGCATTTCAGACGATCACGCCATCCGTCATCATTTCACTAGCATACCGAATATTCGTCTTCTACGCAGCTACCCGTATCATTCCAGCTGTTCGGGAATCCGGAGCCCGAGCACTATCTCAAGAGCCAAGTTTGGATGATAGTGACGGAGCAGGGAAAATTCTAGGGCTGTTAAGCTGGTTCAGTCCGAGCATTCTGATTGCTGTCTACACCAGTTTACTCATGCAACACTTCTCGACAACATCGGCTGAAGGAAATGATGCTGAATGGTGGACCATGCAAGGTGGGGATACTGGTGGTAATGTTTGGAGATGGGTCAATGTTGTCGGGACGATGGCACTTTATGCGGTAGAACTTTACCTTGGGAAAGAAGACGTGGATGGTTCTCTCACCGGGCACTGGAAAACAGATTAATCGGAGTAAAATTGTAGGAATCCGCGCAGTCGGTTTTCGGGGAGGAAAAAATATGGATCAGCAATGCCCAAGTGCTATGGGCATCGTTTAAGAACAAAGTTCATCCAGTGGGACGGAGATCTAGATATACCGGAGAAGATATAGGGAATTGTTTCTTGACACCCCTGCCCGGTGGAGAAGAGAAACTAGGCAAAGAGGGAATTTGAAAGAGGGAGGCGTACTGTGGCACTTGCAGGCGTTTGGGCGGGTTATTCTGGGAGGGGTTTTTATTCTGTACATAACGGTACTGCATGCTTCGTTCAGCTTCTTCCTCTTTTTTTTGTTGTTGGGGCGTCTGAAGTTCAGTTGAGGATCGATGATACCCTTTTTTTCCGGCCCAGCGACGGCATGCTACCTCACTGAATGACTTTGATAGAGAAGAGTGTGTGATGGGGCATGAATACTATGAAATGGAAATCTAATATATATCTGAGTGGTGGGGTTGGGGCTGGACCGTTGGCTTCGCTTAGGGTGGGCTTGTTTGAGCTTGCTTTTCGTCTTGTCGTCAAGTTTATTTTTCTTGGTGTTGGTTTTATGATGGTCTCATCTAGATTTTTCGCACCAAAAGTTTGGTGCAGCCAAGGTCTGGGAGATCTCGTCTGCACTTCTTGGGTGAGGTGAGGCTGAAATCAGTCGGACGTGGCTTTTCTGCAGCGGATGACGTGGTATTTTATGCTTTTGATATCCTTTGAAGTTTCAGAGTTTTATTGGACTGCAAGTCGGGCGTTGGGCTTGGATGATCTAGCCTATGAGGTGCACAAAACAGGCACGTTGCTGCTCTCTGTGTTACTCCAGCAGTCAGGTTGTGTATCATTTTTCTGGGAGTCTTATCTTGGGACCTGCCAAGTCGTGATATCACGGCAGTCAGCTGTAGGGTGGAAGGTAAGCTATGGATGCAAGTCCCGGAACTACGGACTGGATGAGCTCCAATGAATAAGGGTGGAGAGGAATCCGAATGGTATATAT
>LLCD01001356.1:0-11350 GCA_001414355.1 Hymenoscyphus salicellus
AACAATATGAGGATGATCAGGATCTTGATTTTGAAAAACAGCGTGGGTTTGGGGATTCGAGGGAAGAAGTATTGGGGAAGAGAGGAAGAACAGCGAGTGTGCCCCCGCCGTTGTCTTTGGGTACTAAGTGGCCTATCGGGGTGGGCAGTGATCACTTGATTTCTCGAGGTCGGGATTCTTTGTCTCAATCTGATCATGATCATGAGAGTTATATGGGCGGCACGCAATCCGAAGCCAGTCAAGATTCCTATTATACAAGTCAAGAGGAAAAGGAGATGATGGAATTCCACTTCGGTATCAGTCAGAATGATGGAACTGTGGATTTCGGAATAGGGAATGTGCAGCGGCATTCTATCTTCGAATCCTGGCCACGACGTTTGAATAAGAATAAACTTTCTGGATTGCGAAATGTGGAGGAGGATCAGAGTTATGAGAGCGAGAACACTCCCGTTACCCGACCATGGAAAGACACTTTCTCGATCTCCCCGAGATATTTCGGACCCGTCGACCAGAACCACCAGAACAAGTTCCTACGATTCGGCAGTGTGAAGGGACAGGAGGAAAATGATGTGAACAAGAACACACTTTCTACCCACCCATGTCAAGATCCTCTCGCGCTCTCCCCGGGCTTCATCAGATCTCTCGACCAGAACCAGTTCCTTGGATTCCGCAACGTGATGGAAGAAGACAAGAACAAGGAAAACCCAAACACACCCTCTACCCACCCATCTCAAAACCCTTACGAAGTCCCTTCAGGCTTTACGAGATCCCTCGACGAGAATAAGTTTTCTGGATTCCGTAGCTTAGGAGGAGACGAAAACGATGAAAATCAAACCACTTTCTCTACCCACCCAACCAACACACCACAGACCGACCCAAACCTTGTCAAATACTCCAACGAATATCAAAATATACTCCTCAACCCTCCACCTTACACCAATACACCGACTCAAAAAGATTCATGGCTCCGCGGCTTCAACAAGAATAAATCCTCCGGATTCCGCAATGTTGAAGAAGACTCCAACACCCTCACCCATCAACAAGCCCTCCAATCCACCACACAATTCTCCCCCACCCCCGCGATCGCCCGATTCTTCAGCGGCGTCTTCGTAGATCTAGACGAGGAAATAAACTCGCCAATCACCAACTCTCCACACCAAAACATCTACCCCTACAAAACATCCAGTCTCTACGCTAGTCCCAACACTCCCAAACCAGATCGGAAGTTGCTTCATTTCGTGCATGTTATGGAGGTGGGTAATGGACCGATTGGTTGTATTGCGAGTCCATGGTCAGGTGGTGATGCCGTGCCTGGCGAGCCTGTGGAAGATGTTATTGTTTTCTCGGCTGATGGGGATGGGAGTGATGAGACGGGAGATGGGCCTCGTCAGATGGGAGTAGATGTGGCTGAGCAGGCTGATCAAAAAGGAGTAAACGAGAGATCACCATTCCGTGCAAGTCCCTGCCAAACACCTATCCGCCTCGCCCGTTCCCATCTCCAACCCGATGGCTCCCCAAGCTTCACTCCCTCGCAGCTCCAAGAACTAGAAAAGAAAAGCTACAAATACCAACTCTTCAAATCCTCTCCCAGCATCGAAATCCCTCCTTTAAAAGAGGAAGATAGTGACGACGACAAGAATCCTGATCTCGGCATCAAACGACGACTTGGAAGGGTAGTTTGTGGTGTTGATGGAGCACAATTTACGAACTCGAGTTTTGCATCTGAGAATACGGCTGTGGAGGGAGAGGATGGGAGGGGGTATAGGAGTGGGAAATGGAGTCAAGCGACGAGGGGGAGTGAGGTGGAGAGTTGCGGGACGGGGTGTACGGTTTTGCTTGATGAGGAAGATAGTGAGCATGAGTATGAAGAGAGTGCCAGGTGGACTGATGCCACGCGGTCTGTGGCGACGGAGGTTACGCTTGAGACGGAGAGTTCGGCTCTTTATCCTAGGCTTTAGCATATACCAACCGGCTCAGATGCCGATCCGGAGTTTGGTGTTGAGACTGAAGTTGCAGGCATGAGCGAGAATGAGGAGATGAGACGCCCAATCTCCTATCCGCCTCTACCGCTTACCATGAGTCGGAGGAGGTTGAGGAGAGATTGACCAGCAACTTCGTTCTACATCGCGAGCCGGAGTCGGATAAGGAGACTGTTGTCGATCCGAGATAGGCTTGATGTTAAAAGGCTCTCACCCAGTTTAAGATGGATATCGAGCGACGCGGTATGGAGAGCAGTTGGGAAGATCCTGCATTGCTCTATGGAGTACCAAAAGGTCCTTGTATTTATTTGAATCTTCGGAGTTAATGGAATGTAGAGTTTGGCCCGTAATGATTTCTCGTGCTCTTCTTTCCTATTTTTCTGTTCCTGCGATGTTTGGATGTTTTGGAGGCGAAAGTGAAGAAGAAAACAAGTAGTTTGTCGAATCAAAGAAGTCTCTTTCTTTCGCTCTTTCGTTCGCTCTTTCGCTGAAATGTCATCCTCAAGTGACAAGGCTTCAACAGGGACGCAAAACTCCCGAATCGTACTGTCGTTTCATAAGCTTTGAGAACTCTATAGCAACGATATAATCAAGCCATCCAAAGGCCTGTGGTGATATCAAAAAGTCGGCTCGGAGAGATAAATAGTATATTTTTGATGAAATTTTCCGGTTAGTCTGTGTTGTATATGATACACGTTTCTGTGCATGAGGGAAGGAGCGACCTCAAATACGGTTTGTGAATCGATGTTGAGTAAGGGAAGGAACAACAGAAGGAAGCGAAGTCAGGACCTATTGTAGGGCATGATAATCTCTTTTGAGTGTTTCCATTGGGAGATTGTCGGGTTACGTCGTCAAATATCGATTTATGGTGTGGGGTTCTGTGTCGTGGATTGAAGGATTGTAAGTAAACTGTTCAATTTTTGGGTAAGCTGTTGGTTGGGCTTGGGGGCTGAAAGGGAGGTTGTGGGTAAGCTGCAAATGAGTGGTAACCTGCAAATCAGTGATGGGCCCATTCTTTGTGGGCCAAAAAGACGGTTGTTGGTAAAGTTCTAATACCAGCTAAGCTACAAAAGCCGTGGACAAACTATCAAAAGAGGAGTGAGCTACAAAGAATACTAGTATGGTATCAAAAGTCGAGTAATCCAACTTTCAAGCTTTAGGGGGTAAAAAAATGTACTGGGAGGTAAGCTATTAATTGAGGGGTAAGAACAAAAAATACTAGTAAGCTGGCAAAATGTCAGGCAAGCTATTAATTATCAGGTATGGTAAAGAGAAACACAGTCAAAGCAAACTGTCAAATACCAAGCAAGCTATAAAAGGAAGTTCCGAGAAGTTGTGTCCATGAGGCTTGGGGGGTGTTTTAGGGGATTGGGCTTGGATGGGTTGTTCCTCTAGTTATTAGGGTTTGGTGAAAAGTCTGAGGGTCCGGGTCCCAAGTTCATTCCGTCTGTCTTGGAGGTACTTGCCTCTGGATACTTGGGTGACAGCATAACTAGGTAGGTATTTTGTTCGGGAGGAGGGGATGAGTCCCAGTCACGTGCTACCACTGTGCTGAGGTATACGTTGATAGGTAACTCGCACAGTATTTAAATGAAGCCTTCCGAAATAGCATAGAAGCATTCTACACTGCTTCTTAAGAATGGGGGAATATATAGACACTACTTTCTGAGAACTCTATAATCGGTGGTTCTTCCAGATGCTGCTTAATATGGCAATTCTTGCTGCGTCTACCGCCCGCGCATTTGAACGGAAGGTCAGACGCAACTTCCTTCAGAAACAAAACGTCGTTATGAAAGGTAATACCTGGCTTTGAAGAGTCAACGTTGACCTGCACCTGGGCAAGTGCTTCCGGGGGATAGTGGACGAGGTGCATAATATCGTCTTTCTTTCATCTTCAACTTCCAACTCAATGGCCAGCCCAGACGAGCCACCCTCATAGCGCATCAAACCCGATTCCGATACTACGAGTTCTCCTACGATGCCTCCCAATGACCACGGAAGCAAGGAGGTTGCACGACCTACCTTTGGGTAGATTTGAAATCCCACATATCAAGAATCAGTTGGGGATATTCTAACGTGTTGTAGCGGGTCACAAACAATGGTCAGAGTAAAGGTCGGCCTGGGCAATGAGAGCGATAATTTCTCGTTCACAAAACATTCATCTGCTTCTACTCGCCCTACTTCGCAGCCGCCTTCAATGGTCCATTCATGGAGGGAGAAAGTCAGGCTTCGGAGCTGGAGGACGTGTGCCCTCTAGCATTCGCCTTGTTCGTGAGCTGGCTCTATACTCAGCGAATCGAGTACACCGATGGCAATGCTATGAAGCGCGAATACCTTTTAGAGTTATGGATTCTGGCGGAGAGACTTCTCATTCCAAGACTGCAGAACGGGGCAATCACGCTACTCGCCAAGGAGGCGTTCCCCCAAAGTCAGATATTTGCCAAACTTAAGCGTCTAAACGATAATACAGCCGAAGGAAGCCCACCGAGGCGGTTCTTTGTTGCTCGGATGACCCTCAAAGTGTGGGGGCCCAAAGGACTGCCCAGTGCTACCGAGTACCCTCACCAGATGGTAGTGGACATGTTCAATCTTGCCGTATCGGGATTTACCTGGTCTCGAATTACGGAAGAGGAGACAAAGAAATTGTATCATGTAGCAGAAAAGGTCGCACGCTTTCCCCTAGTGTGAGTGAGAAACACAGCTAACATCTCATCGCAGATTTCTCAATCTGGACTTCGAACCGTGGGCTCTGGAGACAGCGGTAAAACCCAGTGAACTAAAGACGCTAGGGGAAATTTTGGGGGGAGGGGGGCGAACGGTTGCTATGGCGTAAGGAATGGACAACTAGCACAAAGTTGCTATCATGTATTCGAATCGCTTCCTGATTCTCTAAGGATGACTCGGACAATGGAATAGATTGGTCCAACCCCCAATGACAAATTGTCCCTGGCTTTCCCAATTTCAATCGCACAAAATTTTGCAGAAGTGATCGCAAAATAACAAAAATTCGAAGGCATAAGCTCTCGCCGCAATACGAGATATCAAGCCTAGTCTCTGCAGAAAGCCGCCTGGTGACAATATAATAGCAAACTCTCGAAAAATATGGTCCATTGCTCTGTAATCCACGGAAAATGTACGCAAGGGATCAAGCACAGCATTCTAGATCAAGCAAGGACAGTTTACATTACATGGACGTATGTAAATCTGCATAACCATCGAGATGTGAACAATGATTGAAGCATTTTTTGTCCCCCCCCCCAACATAGCGTTACTCTGGCCAAAAAGAAAGCGAGATCTAATCAAACATAATAATCATTCGCTTATTAATCCCGTAAGCTCGTGCAGTCTCAAGCTGAATATGTTCACTGACGCTGATATGATCTCAGCCTCCATAGCCCCTGGTAGGTTAGATTTTCGATGGATGGTTTCATACCCGCAAAATCTTCAGTCAAAACCCCATCTCTCCGTTTAGATTACTTTACCAAAATGTTGCCTGTCAAAATAGACACCGATGAAGCCACCGAAGAATACATCCTGTCCAGTTCAAGACTCATCCATAACCACCCACATCAAGATCATGCATACCTAGATTTTATCCCCATGCTCAGCTTACCCACCGGCTGCACTCAAATTCGTAATCTGAACATTCGTCAACCACATCGTGCGCACTTACGAGGTATCACAAATTGCCGCAATCGTATATCACGAAACTCAGGGGTTTACTCTCGGTCTACCTATCGCGTCTCGAGTACATATTCCCAGCATTGCGGTCCGCAAGCCTGGAAAATTGCCTAGCGACGTGTTCATCCGCCATTTTGGCAAATGGGGTGGTGTCAATGATTCGCTTGAGGTGCAGAAGGAAGGCTTTGAAAATATCAACCTGACAACTTCGGATGGAAAGAAGAAGGGAGCTATCATTGTCGATGATTCAGTGGCTACTGGGGGTAGTGTGGGCGCCGTGAAGAAACTCATTGAGAAGGATTTTGATATTCCGGTCTGCGAGGTGATGTCTATTGTTGAAGCCACGTGGGGGGAGTTCTCGTCCCAACAAGCTGCAAATGGGTTGGGAGGGACGAGGTTGTATACGCTTGCGAAGCTGACGGAGAAGAATATGTCTGAGAAGAAGATTCATGATGGAAAGAGAGACAAGGATGGGAAGAGATTGGCGTGATTAGGGGGGTAGTTTGTAGACAAATGTTCTGGCCGCGTTCCAGGTTGAGATAGTTTTCGTTGGGTCGTGATGCCACCAGTGATCAGCATGTAAGCTGCAAGTAGCCTGTGAGTAATCTTCAATTAATCTGCCAGTAAGCCACGAGTAAGCTCGTAAGCTTTGAGAAGGCAGCCACAACTTCGCAGCCACTCACGTGCCGACTGCCGCACTTTTCCCACTTTTGGATTAAGGTGCATATTTTGTTGCATATCGCCACAAATGGTTTTTAGTCTACAAGTATCATAGACTAATAACTGCTTGAAGGTTCTGAATAGCAACACTATCTATATGCGGAAGAATTACTTGTAAATAGGGCAACTGGCACTTAGTGGGTTATCTGGAAATTAGTGTTAAGAGAGAGGATTTTTACGCTTATGTAGATCATAAAGGCAGCAGCAAACTGACCATTGGAAAAAGATATTGACCTGGATACTGGCTCGTTGCCTTATAATCTACAGAATGGAACACTAGCCTGCGGGAAGTATAGTCCCATTTACTTCCTATTTGGGAGAACATCTTCAAGCGCCAAAAAATCAAAAACGTGTCTCACTTCTACTTGTTTGTTATATTCTTCAACTCGTCCGGCTCCTTCCTGGTATTCATGCCTTTGCACGCGATGCAACTCTAGCCTCTAAGTTTCTTCCAGTCAGCCATAATCTCCACAACCGTCGTGATGTGCGAAACATCCATATGCTCCTCACTATCTAGAGCTAATGACCTAGCGCTCCCAACAAGATTTTTGATCTTCAAAAAGTCAGTATAGCCATTTGTTCGCATTTCAAAAAGCCACTTACCTGTCTACCATTCAAATTCAAAGCAGCCAACCTATCAATCTCCCCTTCACTAACAATAGCCGGATCTTTCTCATACTTCTGCGCCTTTCCAATAAAAGTCTTCCAGATAGATTTCCTCGCGTCGAACTCGAGATCCGGATAATTCAAAGAAATATGGATCCTACTTTCAAACGCCGGATCACAGTCTCCAATTCTATTTGTGGTGAGAATCAAAATTCCTTGGTAATACTCGAGTTGCCGAAGAAAAATGGACACTAAAGCATTACGCTCAAGATCTACGGTATCGCGTACTTGGAGAAAGACATCGGCTTCATCGAGAAGCATTACTGCGTCCCATTTGTGGGCAAGTGTCAGGGCTTGGGTGAGTGCTTTATCGACATCCTCGGGTTTTGTGCCTAGTTCACCGGCGGAGACCATGTAGAGGGGTTTTTTGGTTACTTCTGCTACCGCCTCTGCTGTGAGAGTCTTTCCACATCCAGGATTACCGCTTAGAAGGATAATAAGACCTTTTCCTTTGCCGGAAATCAGATCGTCATATCTGTCGTCTAAAAGGGAGTGTTGCTTGACAAGACTGTGAATCAGCTTTTTTCGTTTAGGTTCCAAGACCAGCGAGTTGAAGGCTTCTTTGCCCCAGAAGACCGGTTCGAGTTTTGAAATGGCGAAACCACCTGCGACAAATTAGCGAGTTTTTGCATAGATAATGTAAGTTGTAAATACCCCATCTTTTGTTTCCAAAGCTGAACCCTTGGATGTACGGAAGACAAATAAGATACTCATCTTCCTTCAATTTATCGCGCTCCAAAACGGAATGGATGGTTGGAGTATATTGACAGTCGGGGTTGTGTGACTTGAATGTAGCAGTGTCTATCATAGCCCGTCCATATGACTACACACGGTCAGGATCACTCAAGAAAACCGACTGAAGAAAGTCACTTACAGTAAATGAAAATCTTTTCGTCTGCCAGTCCTTGTTGGGATTTATTTCTTCTCTGACCGCCAACCCCGAGACCTCATAAAACTTGGCCCCGGTTATTTCAGTATACCTCTTCCCTCTATCCCTCAGACACTTCCTCAGCTCCTCTTCCTGGTCTGTAAACTCCAGCGGCACAACAATCAGATCCTTAACTTTCCTTGCACCAGCGTAAGGATCAATTTCGATGGCCTCGGGATACGTTCCCAATCCAAAACGGACACCATTATCAACAATCACATCACAAGTAATTCTCCAATGAGTGATCCCATCCTCTGGTCTCTTTCTCTTTTCCATACTTCGGAAACGTAGAATCATGTGTTCTTGCGTATACTTATGGAAATGGTATACTAAAGAACTTGGTGGAAACAAAGCCCATAGGAGATCCCATGTACATTCCCCGGCGGCGAGAAGAGTCGACATGTGAGCGATGGTTTCTTTGTGCTCGAATTCTGCGAATTCGACCCCAGTTTCTAGATCTAAAAGTAAAGTCTCATCAGGATGTTCTTTTGCTTTTTCTATTTCAAGTTTCTCCTTCAAGGGCTTCCGGGAGTGGTAGAAGAGAGTCACGTTTGACTAAATACTTATTAGAGTCATGTTTTGATGACGAAGGATAACCTACACTTGGAGGTGTTTTGTTCAAACCCAACCCATCAACGTTCTCATTGCATTCAATCAACGCGGCCGCCAAACCTGGACTTTTGATGTCGACATAAGTGGCTGTATGTCGATTTTTGTAATCGAATACTCGTCTCACAACCAGAATTGGCTTCTTGTTACTTGGTTTCTTGGGCTTTGCGCTTTTGGCTAATTTCCATTCGTATGTCCGACTGTTTTTAGATGTGATTAGATCTTATCTTTTAACAAATTGATACGGAAAAGGTTGCCAGTGGAGCGTACTAGTTGTATCTATCAATTTCAAAGTTAGAAAATCTGAACAAGGTTTATCCGAGTGATAGAGGGACTTACATTTCATCGTATCGAGCGATTCTTTTTTCCTCTCGTTTCGATTTATCTTCTCCCTCTTTCGCCTCATCAGCTTTGGTTTTCTGCTCTTCTGTCTCTTCGTCGTTTGACTTGTGCTCGTACCCTAGAGGTGGGTCCTGGTCGCTCTTCATTTTAGGCAAGGTGGTTGCCATGTTTGTCTTGAGTTCTGTAGAGTATTCGTAAAAGATACCGCTCTTGTACACGGGGTGGTATGTAATGAAGGGTTTCGCATCAGAGCAAATATTTCATCTTGAAATTCTTGTAATCGGCCCCCAAACAATATTATCAAGGCGGCGAAGCAGACAGGGGTTGATTGGTACATCATCTCGTTCAAGCTGACTGCCGCCGGCCACCTAATGCAACCTAATCAAGGATTAAGTCTGATTCAAACCCCGGTATCGTGACCGACAACTGTAGATCTAATTTGTGGGGTGATTGCTTTCTCGTCATCAAGCTTTTCACCGATGGTTCAAATTCAGTTTACCTGCGGACACACATGGTTTTGAAAAGACGAGAAGGCGAATTTCGAAGGAAGAGTCTGGTTACTGTCAAGGCCTTTTATTAAAGTTCATTTAGTTCTCTGGGCGACATTTAGAAATTTAGGAGGCTGGGTCAATTATGAGCTGCTCCTGCATCCCTGGACCGCAGCTGCATCATCCATCCAACCATCACACCCTCAAATACCGTTGAAGCTGAAAAATATCTCGGTGTGCGATTCTTAGAGAATTGTCACCTATCCAGTAACGATAAGGGCCTCTTACTGAGCTGAATACCCAGGTTTCTCTCTGGGATTGATTCCAAGCACCATAATATCGAAAGATTGTCTGGAAAACCCACTTTCTAAAATGGGCGAGTAAGTGAGGGGAAATGGCATCGAAACCTGGAGGTTCGCTAACTTTTCTAGGAAACTCACATCCTTTCAGCGGGCATTCAACGAGTGGAGAGATGAAGTACTGTCGAAGAAAAAATCCCACAAGCACAAATTCTTATTATCATGTAACAGTGTGATGGTGAGTGAGAAAGCAGGCCCAGAAGCAATCGATGAGGCTATTAGATTGGCCGAGGCTAGGCACGCGCAAAAGACCTCGTTCCGTGTGACGAAGAGAGTACTGGGACCAGTGGTGAATGTGTTGAAAGATTATTATACTGTGATAGAGTCGTGCTGTAAGTTTCTGGCTTTTTGGGTATGTGGCTGCCAGCTAAAATCACCAAGGTCAGGCAGATCCGACGCCATCATCGTTAATTTGGGGTGCCTTGAAGGTTATTATCAATGTAAGAACATGAATTTACGATTTCAAACAAGCCAGAGCTAATTTTTAGGGTTTGGGTCGCTATTTTGAATTGTTCGAGAAGATCAGAGGACAACTTCATGAGCTTCAGTTCCAATTAGAAGTGCTGAAAGGCTGCGAAGACCTATGGGGGGACTCAGAACTCATGCAGAGATATCTCTGTAGAACATACGTTCAAGTATTCAAATTCTGGGCGCAAGTGGACAAAGAGTGCGATAGAATTAGTAAGTGTAGCCTCAAGAGATCCAAATGATGCTCTCAGAAGCTTTATCTATTTCCTCATTGCTTGGAAAATTTCAGATATCCTCCTGGTTACCAGCCCAGAAGGTTTAGAAGAGTTGAAAAACAAATCTCCAATTCTTCAGAACCTCCGGGTCTTGAGGAACTTGCCTATTTCTCATGTTACTTGCATACTAACTAGATAAATAGTCGGAAATTCCATGCTGCGAGCGACAACTTCATTTAGCACTAAAAAGATACAAAAGATCATTGATGATCTGACTTCAGAAGTTGAAAAAATCGACAAACTCACGCCCATCGTCGAAGGCAGAATAGCAAGGGGAGAACGCGAAGATTCAGAACGTGAAAGAAGAGAAGCAAAGATCGAACGGGAAGAGAATAAGATCGAACGGAAAGAGAATGCGGAATTCAGACAGACTTCCCAGCAAGGTTGGATCACCTAAATGACCCCCCCATGGACTGGCTAACGATGTAACCAATAGAAAAGATATACTGCGAGATCAGTTCGTGGCTGCAGCCAAAAGGAAGAGAAGATAACGGCATTGGGCCCAACAAGAAAAGACATCAAGACAATCTTGATAACGTTCGCTACAAAGACACTTGCGACTGGCTTCCAAAAGCCCAATTTTTCTTGGACTGGGTTAAACCCAAATCTCAGGAGAGAGTTCTACGAATCTATGCTCGGCCAGGTTCCGGCAAATCAACTCTTTGCTCCCATGCAATCGCTCATATTGAAGCTTTGCCTACTTCACCAGCCGTCATTTTTCAGTTCTTTCACTTCGACCAAGAAACCACAGTTCGTCAACTGAGATATAACCTGTGAGCTCAGTTCTTAAACGACTACTGGCGTACAAACAAATCATTCTCTGGTGATATAAGAC
>LLCD01001357.1:0-11349 GCA_001414355.1 Hymenoscyphus salicellus
TACGTGTACACTACTGCCGTCACTGGTTACATTGGGTCAGAAATCACAAACTCCAATGCACATTGAAGGCGTAGCAATCGCAATTAAGTATACCCTTCACCATCTGGAAAGGGCTTAAATTCAATGTAACAATCCAACCGTTCCAATACATTCCACTCCACCAATCTAAACATTTCCCCATTGTGTGCTCTCACGCGGCACTCCTTCCTCCTCCCACCAAGGGTCATCGATATTCCAATCGGTGATTCCTTCTTCCGCAACTTCCTCCGTCTCACCCCCCGTTTCCTCCACCCCATAATCATTCTCGTCCGCTCCTTCCTCGTCATACCTCCAAGAATGACGAAGGTTGCTCATTCGAAATACCCGGTATCGGTGGAAACCCTTGTCCCGGTCGAGCATTTCCTCATTCCAGCTCCTCGGTGCATATTCGGTTTTGATGCCTCTCATCGTCGTATCGACTGCGCATTCCCATCCCCAGTCATTCACTACAACTTCCTCCGGCTGACTTTCTTCCTCGTCACCACGGTCAAGTCCTGTGGTGAGATGGGTAATTCGATAGTTGAGTGTTGGCTTCCTGATCCGGAGGATGATTTTCTTTGCGACGAACCGGAGGAATGCTCGGTGTAGCGCTGCTGCTACACTGAGAGATTCGTAGTATTTGTTCTTGGGCTTCAGCTTAGAAGGCGCAAGCGCTGGGTCCTGGATTGGCTTTTCCAACATGGCTGCGATATTGAGAGGATTGTGCGTGAATATTGAAGGGAAGGTGTAACGAAGGTGATCTTCAAGTTTGACGGTAATGGTAATTTGTCTCTCCTTCCAAAGATTCTCCCGTTTTGCTATCTTCTGTTCCTCACGTGTGGCGTATCTCGATGGTGGTGGAATGGGAAATGGTATGGCGTAGAGAGTCCTTTTGAAGCCGCTCGGTTTCTCTCTCAAGACGACCAAGGTCCGTTGGTTCTCGGTCTTGAGTACGATCCGCCAGCGAGTCTTGCCCTCTTCGTCGTCACTTAATTCGAGGCATGGATACCATGTTTCCAACTGTGGGCAGTATCAGTGTTGGAGTCAATTGAGAGCGTGTGGGAGGTGCACCTTAACCGGCCCTTCTAGGTGGACTTGGGTATTCGGTGCTATCATCGTTGAAACATTCAACTGGAGAAAGTAGACTACTGCTTTTTTATCTAGCTGTCGCTGGTGTAGCAAGTGTTGCCATTGTCGCAAGATCGGTGTTAGAAGGCGGGGGCAAGGTGTTGCGGAAGCCAAAGTCAAATCAGCCACCCTCGCCAAGGGCACTGGGTGCTGAGATGACTTGGGAACAACAAACATATGGAAAATAAGGGTAATTCATAGGTGCCGCATGAAAATGATGTTGTTGAGAAACGTGTGCTTGTTGAAAGAAGGTGTTTCCTATATCGGAAAGAAATGGGCAAGAGGGTCATAGTTTTTAATTAATTTTGTCCTACCCAAAGAACTGACAAGCAACGACACCTCCTTCTGCTCCTTCCCTGCCTCCTTTTCACGCCCATTGTAAAATTTCCAGGGAACACTTCTCCTTTATGAAAGCTTATGATAGTAGATTTCATATGGTTGTGCAATTCCTGGGGGAACTGCTGTTGCGAGTTCCTATAGTACCATTCTCTTTCTTGGTTTTTTTCAATTTCAAGATCTTATTTAGGGTATTTTTAAATACTCAAACTAATCAATTGTACTCTAGTTGACTTACAGTAGAGCGAAGTATGAGTACTAGTATGAGTAAGTTGGTGTTTCATCACGTAGAGTAGAGCAATCGCAACCTGGAAATTACCTAACCTACTCATATTATTACCACACTTGACCAGGGAGCCCTTGAATGTTAAAAAACATAACCCAACATCAAGTTTTGCAGCCATCTCCAATGGCTAAAAATATCAGCTGAGATACAAACACCTAAGATTCAACAATCTATACCACCCGAAACTCCCCACAAATAATATGTCGCATTAACTCAACGCGTGTAAGGTCTATAAAAGGGAGCACGTGCCTCCATATTCCCCTTTCTCATGAACCAGACGTGAAATCTCGTCAGGTTGATGAGACTGCCATTGGAAACCAGAAGGGCATATCGTGGGTGAAGGAGAATCTTGATGTAAGGTCTGATAACGTGAGTCCAGTCCCTAGTAGAGAGACTTCGTGAGAAAAGTAACTATGCCCACTTGGTTTTCGCAAACCCGAAATTGCCCAGAAGAGACTTCCTATCAAGTTGCTTTCGACTGGCAACCTGACATCGAATTCTCAACATCTTTTTCTAACCGTGGTGCTATTGAGATGTTCAACTAAACCCGGCTCGTACACTGGATTTACTACTGCCAAGATTTTTTTTGTTCCTTTACAAATATCATTTCTTCAGTGCAGCTTCTCTCCTATATTCTTGAGGGAACGTCGAGGTTCTTCAGGAGTTGACTCAAAGTTGCCGATCAACGAAAATAAAACAGAAGGAAACCCCCATGTTCTGAAGAGGTAGGTGATATTCATTGATCTTGGTATCTCAAAGAATGATAAGTACTAGCACCAAGCTCGTCAACACATGAACTTCTCCTTTTGAAAATAGTTTCAAGGATCTAGCCCCTCTTTAGTAAATCTTAACTTCTCACTCATCCAAAATATGAGATAATTCAATCACAATCAAGGTATGAAGAAACGTAATATTCAGTCAAGAACGATCAATTCCATGTCCAAAAGTGTTCTCAGTTGACTCCGGCCTCCGGGCAAACTTCAACCCCGCGGCTTGGTCTTCAACCATCAATACCGGTCTCAGCAGGAAACACGAGATGTCAAAAACCAAGCCGCCGATGGAGATGTGTGGCAACAGAAGTTGAAGCTATTATTGTCCTATTCCCACCAGATTCATTGTCGAAAAGAAAGTTACTGTCGAAATTGTCCTTCGTATTTACATGGGCTAAGAAGGAGGAGAAAACATCTGAAATCTAAGTCTTACGAGGAATCATGAGTTGATTACTCACAACCTGGGAAGTGTAATCAAGATGCCATCGTTCATTTCGTTGAGTATGGTGGTACTGCGCTCGATCTGAAATAGTTCCTTGGTTTGCGATAAATGTGCTGCGTGCAAAGTTTCTTTAAAAAGAGCGACAAATTGATAAGAGGCCACTTGCATAAGGAAGTACTGTATTTCTCTCGCAAGTGACATCATAATATCGAAGAGAACGCTGCAAGACCCCACTTTCTTGAAATCTACTTTCTGTCTCCAATTATCTTCACAAAAGCTCTCCGTCTTCGATTCCCAAAAGAGGCCAAAATTACAAAACGATTATTCAATGATGCGATTTCTTACGAAACTAAGTCTAATCGCAAGAGAAACTCTAGTGTATAAATACCGTGTTCGCATATAAACCACCAGAAGGAAGGCGGGGAGCGAACAGGTTCAGTCAACTTCGTCGTGGCTCTCTCTAAGAGAAAGGAGGCATCATTTACATTGGGTCTCAGTTATAAATGTTGCCATCATCCCCATTTCTACCCCGGCTTATGGAGAGTGGAATAGCCTCCCTGATAAAACGAGCAAGTGTCAGTAAAACAATACTTCACATAGTTATCATCAGCTAAAGCTATCTACCACCCACGGTGGCCCATTGAGACTCTATATTTTGCTTTTAATAGGTCAGTAGCGACAGATAACTATAACAACAAGCACTTCTCTGATATGTTGCCAGATATTTATCAATAATTGATTGGCCCGACTGTGGTAAGGTTTTTGCGAGTATCTGGAGCGTCATCCCATTGACTCCTGCTCTTTTGACGTAAATTCCTCAAAAGAAATTGAGCCTTCTTTCGAAAGAAGACTTAATCAACCTCGTTTTCAAATTCAGCAATAACAAGAGAAGTTCTAAGTGGGGTATTTAAACTACAATAACTACAAAATCCTGCAAGAGACCTTTTTATCAGAGAATATGTCAAGACTCTAGATTAAAGCAGAGGATAACCCAAAACCAATGAGGTTAGTTGTTTACTGCCGAAAATCTAATTGCCATCAATTCCCCTCTCAAAGTTCACAAGTAACAAGCATAGGACAACTTCATAGTGTATGTAAACCTTTTTTCATATCCATTATTCATATTTATGATAGTCCACCGAAATATTTCTACCTATAGTCGTAAAACCCCACATAAACATACTTCCCAAGATCCGCCATACAATCGCATAGATACACGTCTTGATATCTTGAATCGCAAAAGTACAATTGTACACCCTCTCAACCAGAATTTACGAAGGTGCTGATGCTGTGGAAATTTATCAAGTAAGGTGTTTTCTTAAAGCACGCAGAGAATGGGAAAGGAAGTTTTTTCCGTGGCAAATAGAAATGGGATTAAGGAGTGACTGATTCTATTCAAGAATGTAAACAAAGATTCAAACTAAATCTCAACAACCACTCTCATGCTCATCATCACTAGAACTTGAAACAACACCCCACCTCCAATACTGCGGCAATAGCGAACAGCACACGTAAACTTCAATCACAGGAGTGCAAAACATTGGATTTCCACAGGATAACATCCAACTTCGAGAGCAAACGATATTACTCTCCATTTTAGAGATTTAAACCTAAACATAACGGCGAAAAGTGTCTTATAAATACCAAATTCGGCTCATCCTGTCATCACAGTGACTCAAACCATCTCCACCACCACCACCACATCTCGTTTCCGCACTCTCCGCATTTTTATCGCTCATACTTGACTGAGACTTATGTTTGAGCTTTCAGGTAGTCAGTGTGGCGTGGAATCGTTTAGAATCAGTATAATTGGTACACGTGACCTAGAATAATCTAGAATCATAGCTTTATGTATATAAATACAACCTCTCTCCTCTTTTTAAAGAGTTCGAGGCACAATGAAAGCATTTTTTCACAGTCAGTACCAAGTCTCTAAAAAATGAAAATAGCTGATATGATGGAGTGTTAAGATCGAAGAATTCTTGCGGTCGAAAAGAGAGTTACTGTCAAATCCCCGATGGTGTTCCGCCTGTAGAGATTATGGAGAAAACGTTCGCAATCCAGGTTCTGTAAAGAAAGCCAGCTTCGGCTTGTGGCTACCGAAGCATTCTAGAAATGTAAAGCTGATATCAGGATTAACGAAGAATAGATGCTTGTGCCAGTATTAAGCTGGCTTTTTAGATGATAGTTCCTTGGAGAGGAGAGGAGCCGATATAAGAACTACAGAGCACCGCCTCCCTCCCGCACGGAGTTGCTTTCGAAGGGCGACAGAAGGGGCTGCGATGGAAGGCCCATACTTGAGTAATACTACAGCAATAAATTACGTAGAGATATCGAAGACCCTCACCATCACGGAGACTACTAAAGTAAAACTTATTAGTTAAACTATGCTTTATAATCTTAGTAAGAAACATGGGGTTTGCTCTGAGTACACCCCCCTCCCTTTGATTGTGCGAGTTAGTCTGGGACAACTTGCTCATATTCTCCGGGAAGTTTAGAAGAATGAGAATCTCTATTTCTCCATTCTTCCAAATTTTCTCGTATAATATTCTGAGTTGTAGCTAAGGCAATGGCGGGAAGGGGTGCACTTAAAGCAAAGTCCCTGTTCCTTGCATCCGCCCCTCCAACCAAACCCCCCTCAAACGCTTACCCCCTCCCCCTAACTAAACTGCACACCCCCATCAATAATCAACGTCTGCCCCGTCATATACTCACTATCCGGACTCGCCAAATAAGAAACACACTTCGCCACATCATCCGGGACACTTAATCTCCCAAGCGCAACCCTCTCCCCAAAATTCTGCATCGTCTCCCCCTTTTTCGCACCCGATTTCTCACCCATCTTCTCATCTATCATATCCCACATATCCGTTTTCACGATCCCGGGCGCGTACCCGTTGACGGTGATTTTGTGTTCGGCAAGTTCCATTGCGAAAGCTTGGGTGAAACCGCGGACTGCCCATTTGGAGGCGGAGTAGTGGGCGCATTTTGCGAAGGGACGGAAGGCTACTATGCTGTTGTTGAGGGGGGAGTTGGTGAATATACTAGTTATAGGAACCCTGGGAAAGGGGAAGGGAAGAGAGAGGATATACCTAGCGCAACC
Source organism: Hymenoscyphus salicellus (assembly GCA_001414355.1). Lineage (NCBI taxonomy): Eukaryota > Fungi > Ascomycota > Leotiomycetes > Helotiales > Helotiaceae > Hymenoscyphus > Hymenoscyphus salicellus. Next base: position 6,084 of record LLCD01001357.1, read on the forward strand.
AATTAATTTCCCTCCGTTGCCTTGTTTGAGCATTTGTTTCGCAGCGGCCGTGTAGCTGTTCACCAGTCCATAGACGTTCACCTCGAACATATGGCTAACATCTTCTTCTGTCATTTCCAAGACGGATTTGACTTGGCAGATTCCAGCGTTGGCTACCATGACGTTTAGAGGACCGAGACTTTGCACGGCGGCTTCGACGAGGGCTTCGACTTCGAGGCGTTTGGAGACGTCTGCTGGGTGTCCGTATGCTTGTCTGCCGAGAGCTTGAATTTCTTCGACGGTCTGAGGATGAGTTAGTATATCGATATGCCGGGATTTGGAAGCACAGCCGTGAGGTGAGACAAAGCTGGAAGAAATAGAAGGGAGAGATGAATGGATACCTCATCAATTCCAGATTGATTGAGTGCTAAATCGTTGATACAAACATCGTAGCCATCCTGAGCAAGTCGAAGTGCAATTGACTTCCCACTACCTATATCATCAGCGCTTTTTGACAGACTTGAAACTCTGGTTTCTTACATTCCTCTTGCAGCTCCCGTAACAATTGCAGTCCTTTTCCCATAATCTTTCGTAACAGCCGTGCTGCTAGAATTCCCGGCACTTGCCATTATCGCAGAAAGGTTTTCAATATTACTCTTGGGAAGAGGAGTTATGTAGATTGAGATTGAAATAGCAAGAGAATATAAAACGAATGGAGCTCGAGATGCCCAGCAGATGAGTTGGAAATATAAATTCAAGACACTGAAAAGGAGGGGAAGGTGCAACCCCGCAGACCTTGATATGCGGGTGGTACCATGAGCTTTAACCCACGTCCCACGGCGTTTCAATCGCCTCTTTGATTTGAGGATCTGATTTTACCGTTGCGCTTGATAGCTTGATTGCACATCGACGTGGAGTATGAGTATCATTCGGGGTCCATCCATCAGGTTTTCAAGAGGCAGTGGTATTCGCACAACTTTGCGCGCCTTCGAGTGCTCTTTTACACTGAACAGATAAAACCTGCCGAGGGGCATTGCATCATGATATGCCAGTTTTCCACAACGATCTTGTCAACAATAGAGTTTTGAGGGAGAAAAGTCCTTCCTTCCAGTCGAGGTTGGACGTTGAGATTTCAGAAAGGAGGTAACGCATAAGCAAGGTTAGAAAGAAAGAAGTATGAAGCAAAAACACGATATGCGATGAGCTGATTGATGTCTTGGTGACGAGAAGACGAAATGAAGATGCGCGAAAGATTACCTATACGGTTGTGAGTATGGACCGATTGGCCGGGCCGAGGAAGATATCGGGCCAGGTGCTCCTCGAGCCCGAAGTGCTACTTTGCTGTGCCTTCGAAATGAAGATGTCGAAATCAGGTAGAAATCCAAAACATTATTTTCATGAATCCTCTCTACGTGGATCCTGTCTGTAAATTTCAACCATGGTTCCTCCTTCTAAAAAGCGAAAGCCAAACAGACCATGGCAAGAAATAGGAAAAGAAGCACAACAGTATCGAGATGCATCCATCTCACGAGTTTCCCCCGGTCTCCCCGTAGCATTTGAGCGGATACAGTTCTCAGAAAGGCTCTCATTGAACTCAATAGATGTACCCGGAAAAGCTCTTCACCATAGAGATTCTGAAATCACCAATAAACTGCCAGAGGAACTGTTGACTTTGATGGCTTCTGGGTCTCTTGCCGCTTCGGATGTCACTATTGCTTTTGTTCGTCGAGCCGTGTTGGCTCAGAAACTTGTATGTATAACATACTTCAATTCATTTGCTTTCAAGATAATAACATCTATGTAGACAAGTTACATCACGGAACTGTTACCGGAACGAGCCCTGGTAAGGGCGAAATATCTGGACGATTATCTTCTCCAACACGGGAAAACCATTGGACTCCTCCATGGCCTCCCCATCAGCGTCAAAGAAATGATCAGTATGAAAGATCTTGGTTTAAACGCTGGTTACGTTGCTTGGTGGGGTAAAGCCTCCACCGAAGACGCACATGTATTGCAAATTCTATGGAATGCTGGAGCTGTTTTCTATGCTCGGACAACTCAGCCGCAAACGATGATGCATCTTGAAACTGATAGCAATCTGTATGGTGTTACTGTCAACCCATACAATCGAAATTTATCCTCCGGTGGAAGTAGCGGTGGAGAAGGAGCTTTGATTGGGATGAGAGGAAGTTGTTTGGGGATTGGAAGTGATATTGGCGGTAAGCAATTACTCTTTTCAAATGAGGCTTTCCTAACAGACACAGGAAGTATCAGAGCTCCAGCAGCAAATTGCGGTATTTATGGTTTCAAACCAACAGCTTTTCGAATTCCAACAGATGGATGGTGCTCGACAATGGCAGGCGCAGATCCCATCCCAGCTGTCATCGGCCCCATGAGCACGAGTTTCGAAGGGATCAAGCTGTTCATGAGGATCATTCTCGACTCAAAACCATGGCTTCGAGACCCCGCTCTGATTCCAATTCCTTGGAACCTCACACCCATATCAGATGCCTCTACCAAACACCCAAAACTAAAGTTTGGAGTGATGTTGCACGATAACGTCGTAACACCTCATCCGCCAATTACTCGAGCAATGAAGGAACTAGTTTCCAAGCTCAAAAGCATCCCAAATCCCCAGATAGTAGATTGGAAACCTCATCTCCACGACGAAGCATGGGCAATAACATCCAGCCTCTACTTCACAGATTGTGGAGCCGAAAACGCAGCCACAATTGCAGAATCCGGAGAACCATGGTTACCATTGACAAAATGGATCATCAAAGAAAATCCAGGTGTCAAGAAGTTAACTCCGGATAAGTTATATTATTGGCAAGAAGAACGAGAAGAGTATTGAAAGGAATACGCCAAAGTTTGGAATGAAACTGCTACCGGGAAGAATGCGAACGGAGAACTGGAGGGGATGGTTGATGTTATTTTATGTCCTGTTGGACCAGGTGCCGCTCCGAAACATGATAATGCAAAGTATTGGGGATGTACTAGTCAGTGGAATTTGTTGGATTACCCTGCTTTGGTGTTTCCTGTTGGGAAGGTTGATAAGGAGAAAGATGATATAGAGGAATGGTTTGTTCCGATGACTGATCTCGATGATGAGAATTCTAGGTTATGTGAGTTTAAGGGTCTTTGCGGATGACTTTGAGGTATGCTAATTTTTGATAAATGACCAGAATATCTTCGATGGTTTGCCCATTTCGCTTCAGCTTGTTGGAAGAAGGTTTGATGATGAGAAGGTTCTCGCGATATTTGAATATATCAAATCGAAGACTGGCATTCCTCTTGCCACATTTCCATGAAGTTTCAAGGTGCCTTTGGCTTGAGACGACGATTATCAGAAACTCATTTCTACCTCGGGTAGCTGAAAACAGCGAAAAGCACACCACAACGCCACAAATACAACCCTACGGCTCCAACTCTTCCGCAAATCGCTACCCCCAATATTCGACAACTGTTAGTATTCTAGGCATCCATAAAATACGATTGAATACTAATATTTCCCTCAAGCCACCCGTATATTCAATAGCGGGGTATTCATTCCGACAACCGACAGCATGCTTGTATCACCGGAGTCAAAATTTGGTACCCCACGGTTATATGCTCCGGCTTTTCTGTTTCGGGATTTACCCATACTTTCAATTTATATTTTTCTGGCTCTGCCAATCGAGATTTGAGAACAATATAGGAAAACGAGGTTTTGGTAGGACTGGGACGGAGTGTTGTTGCCTATTATCTGGGGTTGTTGATATATCGTCTGTTGGGAATCCGGGCTGAGAGAGTTGGAATTTTGGGATTTTGGGATTTTGAAAGACTGGAATATCAAGCAAGATGTTTTCGAATTTTTATACCTGCTTTCTGGTTGTTCTTACTGCAGTATGGGGTGTCAGGGCACAGGATGTTAGTGGGGTGGTTCTTCGAGAGGTCTCGCATGGTGGTGGAGCTTGCCCGCAGGGGAGTACGAATTTTGAACTTAGTGTTGATAAGAAGAGGTATTTCTCCATTTACAATTCTCCCTGCTCTCCCTGCTCTCTCTGCTCATCCCCTTTTTGAATTCCTACTCGTCTTGCCTCTCAGAATCCGGGATACTAAACTGGCAAAAGCATAACTGCAAAATACAACGCCTTCGCTCTCTCCAGCGGCACCTCCTCTTTCCAACGAAAGAATTGCCAGATCAATCTTGATATCGCGTATCCTGCTGGTCTCCAATATTCAATCTCTGATACTACTTTCTGCGATAACGTCAATTTTGACGGAGGTGTTAGTGCGCAACATAGGATTCTGTATTATTTCTCTGGGAGTGAGTTCTCCCCTTCCGTTTCTTCCCTCCTTGATTTTCCACCTTCCCCCTTCTATTGCCTCTTCATCTACAATCACCTCTCTGTCTCCTATCTACCATCCTCATTTCCTCAGCCCAAAGAAATCAGAAATACACGACTAACAAACTACTCACCAGGCTCCCACCAAACCTCCCTCCAACATTCCTACAACAGCCCTTCACATGGGGAGCTCACTAACAGCGAGGAATTACCTGCAGGAGATAGAATATGGTCTCCCTGCGGAGGTAGTTTGCCTTTGAATATCAATAATGCCGTTGTGTTGAGGGGATCGGGGGCTGGGAAGATTGAAGTTAAGAGTGTGGTTAGTGGACTTGTTTGGAGGAATTGTTAGGTTTGAGAGTAATGGGGATGATTGGGGACATGTATGGGAAAGAATGGAGTTTTGATCTTTTTGACATTACTGAAGAATGAGAAATGTATATGATTGCTTTCCGAGGAGAACATGTGGTGGATGCGGATCCACACTTTCGTGTTATTCTCTTTTCAATATTTGCTCTCATCAGTATACTTTCTCTTCCTCGTTGCGATGACCATGTTCGATATCGAGCATCGATTTCGAAAGCAACGGAAAGTTTCTAGCAAGTCATCTTGTAAACAAAATATAGCAACGTTTTAAGAAGCTATAGTATTTGAAGCCCTAATACATAGAAAGCCTCCACGCATAGGAGTAGAATATCGCTGCTAGACAGATATACTCGCTTAGTATAAAAGCGAGAATAAAGAATAAACACAAAGGATAATTACATGCTAACTGTTGATAGGTACGGTGATATCTGTTATATCAAGCCACCTATGACATCCGCATGCCCGTCGGGCATGCGGATGGTGAAAGAGATTTTCGGCTGATATTATAGATCGATGGTAATATGAACTATATAACTCTGTGACATCTGCACTTGTTGAGCAAAACAAGGAATTCAAGTCTTTTACTCTTGCCC
>LLCD01001358.1:0-11346 GCA_001414355.1 Hymenoscyphus salicellus
GGCTAGTAAAGGCCGCAGGGTACCTGGCCGGAGGGCTGAACTACTGTGCGTGCGGACTTGACAGCACGAGTATGTGGTGGTCATTCTTATCTGCAGGGTCATTCCGTACATCTTGTCATTCGAGGCGCGTAAGTCAGTCTGGCGCCCTTAGTATAAGGAACTACGTAAGCTAGGGAGAGGGAAGATAATGCGTTTAGTTGCAGATAATGCTAGCCCTCACGGTCACAAGGTAACTAAAGAAGTATTATACTACTATTATATTTAGCGGCTCCTGTACCCTACACAGTCACCAGATATAAACCTAATAGAGTAGATTTAGAGGTATATAAGGCAACAACTACGTAAGAGAAAGAAACAAGCAAAGAACAAGGCAGATTTAAAGCATATGTAGGTACAGGAGTAGAAGAAGGTACCCTAGAAAGTAATAAATGATGTAATTAGTAATCCGAGAAAGACCTCCAGAAAGTAATAGACCATGGAGGGGATAATGATTTCCAGAGATAGAGCTTTAATTTCCACTACTTTTTATACAAAAACATCTAGAATTGCATTATATATGAGTGATAGTAGTGAAAAAAGGGGAGTGGGGTAACTCGTGCTTTCAAGAATAACGGAAGATTTGGCATATTTGAAAAATACTTAATACGCAGTCTCCTTTGGAAGCGAGCCTCTGACGTGGCTAAGTTGAAGAACATCGATTTTTCATCACAAAAAAAAACCCGGGTGTCCTTGTTCCAACCTGGTGTGTGTCTTGGATGGCATATGAAGGGGCAATTGATTTTATGGATTTGCCTTTCGATGGTGTTGACTGGGAGACATATCCCCAACAGTTTCCCTCTCCTTGGGCCCTGAATTATGCAAGCCAACAGCAATGGCTGTCTGCTGGACGCCGCTCCGATATATACTTAAGAGCAACCCCAAGGGACTTTCAGACTGATGGTAATGCTCCGCTTGGCCAAGCTCAACTCGACTTCGACGCAGGGAAACAGGCAGAGGGGAGGATACTGAAGCGTGTGGTTGTTGGGAAACAAAAAATGTATATTTTGACAAGGATGCAACGGCACTATGTTCTTCTTGTTAGTCAGAAGCCTAGGGCAAGCGAGTTTGTTTATGAATGAGTTGGGGTTGGATATATGCCTGGGATTTGGATCAAGAACGGAAATCTTTCAGAGGTTTAGATTTGCTAGAGTTCTTAGATGGTTGCTTTCAAATCCTTTTTTTCAGTTCAGTGTTCCTACTTCATCACTCATTAAGAGTCAATTCTCAATTAAATTTCCTTATATTCAACGTTGATGCAAGTTCTCTGGCACTGTAAAGATCCTCACAGATTCTGAAGCCCTTCATAAGAGCCTAATATTCAACCTCCCAAGTAATCTTCTTGCGATCAGAACAATCTTCATTGACCAACAACATTTTTGCAAATCCCTTCTGAAATTCATGCTCCACCTCCATTGGAACGCTTGAGAAATTTTCATACTGAGCCCTCATGAATTTCGGCACCGGCAAGACTTGATTGGCAGCATAGGGAATGCAGTCATTGCCATCAGCGTGAGAGAGATGATACTCGTGGTATTCACGGCCCCAGCGACGACTGGCAGCTAGGTCCAGAACATGCAAATAGCCCTTCTAGACATTGTGAGGAAAACATCTGCAGAGAATGAATGGCAAGTTCATACCCGAACAACATCTTCGACGCGTTGGATCTTTAGCATCGTGCTGTCGTTCAGGGAAGTAAATCCAACAGATTTCAGATTAGAATTCAAGAATGCCCTCAAGGCCTCGGGCATGTAGTTTTAGAGGACGGTCGCGGCAGCGCTCATAAACGTAAGCTTCGATATGTCTGTTTCTTCGTTGAAGGTCTCTGCGTTGATGATTCGGATCTGGTTAATCTATCTCAGTTCTGGAAAACTGGGGTCGTTGATGTACTCGATAGGTGGCATGTTGAGGGTTTTCTCAGGTTGGACGTGGAGTTTCGGGATGTCACCATATGTGAATGGCAACGAGCTTCGCTTTCTGCGTAGAGAAAGTGCGAGGTGCTTATACATTACGTAACACGCTATTAATTACGCTAGCTAAGCAAGTAGCCAAGTGACTAGGCCGCTGAGGCAAATGTTTGTTTGGTTTGATGGGAAGATAACTTCTGATAGATCACCAGGGACGTCCTATTCTCAATCATTTCATAGCTGTTAAGTCGGTATAACGCCGACAAGCACCTGAGCTAGATACACCCGAGCTAGATGTTTGTTCGCATGATCATTTTGCAGGGTGAGGATCTCGACTAATAAACACTCTGTTTGCTTGTGTCTAGCCTGAAACCCCCAACATACTTGACAAGGATTAATAAGAAGGGACACATGTCGTGTACATGGGCTTCTAAATGATACGGAGAGAGAAACTTCTCATTGAGCAAATAAGGTATTAGATCACTTAAGTATCTCGTGTAATGTTCGAAAAGAATGGGAGGAATCTAGTAACTTAGTTTTGTATTTTCCGAGGTTTTCTAGAACAATGAGTTCGAATGTCCGAGATATTTTTGTACAACTTAGATAAAAAGTAGGAATAAAACACCTTTCTCTTACCTTACTTATTTATGATCGAGAGTAGATATACTTTCGAAATCCAATACGATCATTCCTTCTCACCTCTCCGGCTGAGATCTACACATGTTTACTTCTTCCCGGAAAGATAGGACAAGTTCTTTCCCTTTCGTCTCAGAGCCGAATTATGACAAGGATCCAGACGAGTATCGAAAAGGAGAACCACCGCTGGAGGTTTTGATACTGCGCGAGTAAACTGGGGACTTGATGTATATATATGTCCCTTCCGATTTCGATACACCGCTTCGCCGACGGGGTACTGAAAGGTGGGCCTTATCTATCTACAAAAGGAGCACATTGAACGAGTGCACCTACTACGAGAAGACTCGTGTCACTAGGAAAACCCACCTTTTAAGTAGTTGAGCCTCAAAAAGTACCCACTTTCTTACCCTGGTAAACGAAGCGAACTCGGAATGGATATATCTAGACGATGAGATAATATCAGGCAAACAAATTGTCAAGGTAATCAGGAGTTATGAACCAAGTATCCGTCCATACCTCAACTCTACATCTCAACCCCTAGAAAATCTATCCCTGCGACCTTCACCACTCCCAACCGCTCACCCACCCTTCCCAAACAAAATATAAACGCCTACCCCAAGAAAAACTCCAAGAACATAGACATTGAATTCAACTATCGAGAAATACACCCATTGTGTTCCTGCGCTGTGTAGAACCGTACTGTTACCTCATCTTGATATCGATATACATGTCATATGTTCAACCTCTCCTTTTCATCAACAACTACCCATACCTTACCGGAGAAAAAAATTGAGAAGTAGAAGATTTACCGTCGAAAACAAATTTACTTTCGAATCTTCGACACGCATTCATCCTCCTCCAACAAAGTCTCAACTACATTTCTAGCTCGTTTTTAGAAAGACCAGTCAACGGAAAGTACCAAGAACTCAAAACCGACCATTCTTTAAGTCTTCGATACATCGCAGCCACCCCAACGTGAACGAAACTTCGACCGGTTTTTAGAAACCGAAGTCCCCGATAAGCCTCCAAAGATTTATAAAGCACCAAAAACACCAAAAGCAGGTATCTTTTTCTCGCTTACCCCGAACCCTTAACCTAAAAAGGATAAAAAGCGTACATCATACCTTCGAGCCATAGAATCAATCCCTTCACCCCTAACAATAAGCGTACTGCCTGCTCATAAAGAAGCAGAAACCAACACCATTTCAAGTATCCAACCCCAAACTTACAATCGGAACCCGAAACCCTCTTGACCCGTCTTCAGACACCCACGCAACAGACTCTCGTTGAAGAGAAAGTAATGCAAGGGATTTACTGTCAAAAGTTGAGTTACCTTCGAATCTAACAGTCACACGCACACTCCCAACCTCTTAAACAAGACTACAACCCCTAGGAAAGAGAAAAAAAGAATGGTAAAAACTGACTAACCAACATCGACCGACACTACAGAAGTGTTAGAACACTACCCACAATAGCCCAGCTATTCATATCCATATACTGCTTAGAATCCTTAAAGTCCCTGTAATCTAAGGGCTTTAAATAGCAAAAGTTCTAGAGAGAGAAGAAGGTGTAGATAAAAGATTTCTGACACTCATATGTCACTTATGTGTCACTCCATTACCCACATCTCAACCTTTACTCACAAACCCCGGGGTCCACAAGGTCGCTATATACGGTAATTATCACTACGAAATTACATTACTCAAAACCATTCAGGTAAATAAAATTGTTCAACTAAACTTCCCAGTTTCCAAACAGTAAACCATATAAAATAAGAACTCAATTAATCTAGATACCGTTTATCAAACACAATTACTCAAGCCCTCTGAGATAATTTAACTACTTCAACTGAACTCACACCCAAGTCCTCGTAAAACGAATGATATATTCTCCCCGACAAAGACTCAAGAAATCAGATACCTCATATAGGCTTCAAAGAAACCTCCGTTAGACCCAGTGTGCCCCAGCTCTCGAAGCCGTACCGCACCACCACAACCTGATATCAAAACACTATTCCACCGATATCTAAAACACCTCATCAACAGCAACTCCCCATATTTTACAAACAGGAAAAGGTCAAACAGTGAGACTTGCTGTCGAAAAAATACCTACCTTCGAATTAAAAACTAAAGTTCATCGCTCTACAAACCTCTTCAAATCCCAACGCTATTTCCAGAAAGAGAGAAAAGAAGGAAAAAGAAAGGAAATATCTCCAAGCCCTTAATCAAACCCTACCCCCCCCAACCCCCATCCTAGTCCACCCGAGAAACAGCACCACGAATTGTACCCCAACACCCTCGGTCCCCATATCGTTTATAAAGCAAGTGTCCTTGATTTCTGGGCAGGAAGTGAGCTCATGACTACTCAATCACTTCCCACTCACACTCACTGACTCAAGAAAAAAACAGGTACGAGCGAGCACATCTCCATTCTCTCATCTCGTGATATTAACCAAGAAACTCGCTATGCAGAAAATATACAAGCAGACATTACCGACCATGCTATAAACCCCAAAAAGTTTGAGGGAAACAACCACCTAATGCACGACAATAACAAGCGCGCTGAAAATGCCAAAGCGAGAGAAAATTCAAATCCACCCTCCGTTACCATGCAAATTGCCTCCCCTCCCATCCAGCCCGTCACGCAACCAGGCTATCCATCCCACCATGCATTTGCTAAACTCAAACTTTTCATTAAGAAAACCACCCCTTGACCCCACGACCCAAAGTGAGGCTACCTCAACCACACCCTCCCTCCATCTCCAATGCATCCTACTCAGCACCAATCATCCCCTTCGGCAAGAACGCAAACACAGTCCCCACAGCCGCCAGTACAGAGCAAACAACAATCAAAAACCAATCCAACATCCTCTCCTTCTTACTAACCTCCTTCCCAAAAATTTTCAAATAAAACAACAACGGCAAAATAACACAAATAGTAAAACAAAGCGTGCTTCCCATAAACGCCATAATACTATCAAAAGCAGGAAAAATAATCGCAATCACGACGAATACCAACACCACAACAACCCTAATAACAATTTTCAAAATGCCACGGATCCATCCGGGAAGGCCTGTGAGTACAGGAGTTGCGGACAAAGATTGGGCGTCGAGACCGAGGATTACCTCGATGGTTGAGACGATTGGTCGAGCGTTCAAGGGGACTTTCGTTAGGGGGATGATGGCGATGAAGATTGAGAGGAGGACTGAGAGGGGCGCGGGGTAGCCGGGCGTTTCGAGAATGTTGCCTGTTAGGGCGGAGAGGACGCCGTCGCCGTACATTAGGTAGCCTGCTACTGCTGTCATGCAGTCGAGGGTATACTATCTCAACATTAGCAATTGCCCTATATCCCTAATTATATCTTGGAGTTAAGAGGGGACTTACGGTAAAAGAAAATGTTGTCTTGACTGCGCGCCCGAATTTATAGGGATGACGCATGTCCCGGTAGATATTTGGGAATACGGAGTGCCCTCCCCAGGGGGACATTAGGAGACCGAAGGAGAGGGGGAGAGTGAGCCAGTTTGAGGGGAAGAGGTAGGTTTGTGCGGGCTCGCGGAGGGAGCCTGGGGTGTGGGGTTTTATGAAGCCATCAGCGAGGACGATAAGTACAACTAGATCCTCGTTAGTTTACAATTTAATAAGAAGTTAGGGGAGGGGGTCACATACTGCAAAAAGTCGAAAAAATCCCAATAACGCTCGTAAAACTGAGCAACTTCAACGGCGCAAAATTCAAGGGTATCAAAACCAAACCACACACTATCTTCCACTCATTCACACCCACCCCCGGAAAGAACAAATTCAATGTATCCGCAAAGAGAACCACCAAAGCTACACAAGCAGCCATCAATTCTAGTGTGAAGAGTACACTGGTAGCAATCCGCGCTTTGTGTCCATAACTGATATAAGCCAAATCGGCAAAGGTAACCAAGCTCGCGTCAACATTCATACACTTGGCCAAAATCTTCGCCGTGTACGCCGTAACAGCCGCAGCAAGGAACAAAAATATCATGCCACACACCCAACCCGCGTATTTCATACCCATTGGCAAAGACAAAAGTCCCACGCCAATAAGCACGTTTGTGGAGTTGAAGATGGTTTGCGGGAGTGTGGATTGACCGGCAATAACATAGACTTTCTGTCCATCCTGCTCAATCTCCTTAACAATAAGTGGTTCCCTCTCACCTTCCACAACTCTTGCTCCAGCAGCTTGTTGTTCCCTCCAAAGTTCCCCCGCGCGATTCATCGACGATTCGGAGAGGGTGGATTGTAAAGTCCCATAACTCGTTCCATAACTCCCCGCAAGCGGTGTCGCAAGATGAGGTACAATAGCAAAGATACTTTCTCTTCCCCTCACACTTCCTTGCACGCTATTCATCTCACTCCCCAATCGTTTCCCAATACTTTCTTTGGGTAGTAATGGTTGCTCGCTGCCTCCTTCGTTTCCGGGCGCAATAGATTCATCATCGATTGCATCTTCGGGACTGCCAGATTCTCCTAATTGCGCCCTGATCAGGGACATCCTGGGTACACGTCCATATTCCACATCTCTTCTGCCATATTCTGATATTACCCCTTCGTTGTGGTCTGGTTCTTGATCGGATTGGACGAGGAAGGAGGGTCGATGGGGTGTTACTTCGAGGAAACCGGCGGCTCGAGTCCATGATCGCGCAAAATTCTCGATACTGTTTACGCCTCCTACTTGAGCGAGAGCGTTGAATCGTAGTGCCACAGAAGAGCTGGAATTAATTAGCATTCATATCCCTATTCAAATCCCTTTTCATGCCCCCCACAAGGGCCCTTGGATTGGAAGAAATGGGTGATCTTACCTCCGCCTCCTCAACCCAGAATTATCATTCTCCCCCCCAACATCCAAATTCGCATTCGACTCACCCCTCGGGCTCTCCCCCTGATTCTCAAACTGCACACTCCTTCCCCCAGCCGAACTCACAGAACCCCTATGCGAAGTCCCATACTGGTAATCATCCCAATTCGTAGGATTTGGGTTTTTTCGTCCGGTCATGATCGCGAGTTTCTATGCATAAGTCGTGTGTCGTCTTGTGTCTTGTGTCGCCGCAGCGGGATAGCTATCTCAACTCTCGGAAAGGGAGTTAAGCACAGGGGAAGCTTAGTTGAAGTATTAATAAGGAGATGTGTTTTTGTAAATAGACCACAAGAGCAGAAAAGTTAGGGAGATGAAGGAGGTTGTGCGGAGAATAAGACTTCCTAGTTCGAGGACTCTCATCCGCATCCGCCGCCTGGACCGAATACTGGTCTGGTCTGGTCTGCTCTTATCTCGATAAGTGACAAGTATGGGCTTGTTATCTCAATATTTATTGGTCAATGTACCAACGCCACTCTATCAAATAAACCTTGCTCTTCTCTCTATCCTGCATCCAACAAGGTTGCTAGAAAGCTACTCACCCCATCTTTCCTTCACTTAACATCTACACCCCTCTTTTCAAGCCCTCTATTCTCTTCATCGACACTCTACCCCCCTCAAACTATCAAATCTCTATCAAATAATTTTCTTAAAGAGTCTTCCCTGCCCCAGCGGCACGGCACGACAGCTTGACGCGGTCTTTCATCAAAGAAATGGAGGTTCTGGAGATGAGATAATGGGTTCATGGTGGGGCAAGAGGACAAAACATGGAAATGCTTGCTCCACTAACCTGCAGATGTGGTGCAGCGGGAAAACCGAAAAAAACTTCCCTGCATCCTTGTAGCATGCAGTTTTTCTGCATGCCATTCATATGCTACCCCCCTTTTCTAGCTTCTTTTCCAATCATTTGACGAGTCTTACATATCAAATTCGAAACGAGAGAAACACGAAACTGGAAGCTTAGTTGGGGATGTACGGATATTGAATTGAACAGAAATTTTGAGCAAGAGATTTTTTTCACGTACTGGAGTAAGCTGGAATAGGAAGTTGTACGAGAGAGGAAAGTAAATTTCCTTTCTCATGCGATCTTTCTCAAAGTTTATTTTATTAATCGCTTAACCCTTTTGATGTGATCGAAGGGTACCCCATGGTGTTACGACAACGCAAGCCCTCGAAGCTTTTTCCAATCATTTGACGAACCACACTTTTTTGAGGTTGCACACACCACAAGCTACTCGAGGGGCATCCCTGTGGGTTGGCAAGCTTGAGTTGAATTCCCTCTATCCAGTCGTGTAATAAATTTCAATGTCCATCCTAACACCCCGTGGGGCATTCCATAGGTTGCACATCACAAGGCGACCTTCAAAAGGACCAAGGATTTGCCATCCCACATTTGTATTCGCAACATGTTTCATGCAAATAACTCGCTACCTGAATGCATACACTTCCTACGCGTCACAAAGCTACATGAGTACACAAAAGAGGGGAGAGAGCAGATTATCACCAAAGATATGCCATTGCACATTCATATTCGCAATATATTCCACAGCACCAAGACCCATTACTGCAAGGGAGTTACATGGCAGTATTATTACGATGAGGCTACTCGTCTTGAAAAGATCCTTTCCAATCATTTGACAAGTTGAAAGCTGCAGCCGTTAGTTACATACCACAAAGCGAATTCAAAAACGTCGATCACCACCAAGAATTTATCCTCGCACATTTATGTCCGAAAGATATTCGCATCAATATCAATCAAAGCAACACAGTTGCATTGTAGTATCATCATAACAACACAAGCCCTCTAGATCTTCCCAATTATTGGCCTTACCACGATTTGCATACTTCGCACACCTTGTAAGCTGCACGCACCTCACAAGGCAACATGAGAGAAACCAAAAGCAGGTCACCATGGGATTTGCACTTTTACATTGATACTTAGCACCGACATGAGTTAACGCAGGTAGCTAGCTCCCTGCACGCAGTTGCATTGCAGTATTCTCTGCCTCGAAAGCGTTTTCCAACCATTTGACTTACCGCACCTTGCACTGTAAGAGATCCGGGCATTACACCGCACAACCTATTTCCTCAAGTAGATCCCATACAATTCCAACTATCAATCCAGCGGATTTAGGAGAACCGAGAAAATAAGTTTTCCATTCTCTGAGGTCTTTAGAACAATGATTTGGATTGTGCAAGACTTGAACCCATGTACTACTCCCACAGATCACCACCAAGGATTTGCCGTCACACATCTATATTCGCAACATCTTCCTCCCCACCCCACCCCCTTCAACGCTAATAATCAATTGATACAAGTAACCTACCTGGCTGCATACAACCACTGCACGTCACAAGGCTGTTCTTCCGTCTCCTCTTCTTGTAATCAAGCAGCAACCTAGTAGATCACCACCCAAGATTTGCAATTACACCTTTATATTCGCAACATGTTCCACGACACTAACATCACTTCATGCAAGTATGTAGCTAGCTACTTGCATGCATCTGCATCGCAGCATACCAACATGTGCGGAATAGCATCAAATCACTGTTCTCATTCAAAGATATATTGTGTCATCAACAGGCAAAACGTGGTAAGTATCAACGTCCGATCATCGCTTGCCTTGTTCATGGCCCAATTACCTACCACAGTATCTCTGAAGATTGATCGTCTCGATCATAGCAGAATCCCTTAGAGATGCGAGTCCAGAAGGTACTGCACTTCACGTGTACACTATCAAAAATCAAAAAGCCCACCACAAAAAGCTACCATTACCAAGAATATTTCTATGTATGTATATTTTTCACGAGTTTCTACACTATCTCTCTCATCTCACTCGTCTCTCTCAAAAACAATTACGCAAAGAAAATAACGATCAAGCTGTAACTGCCCAACAAGCAAAACCAACCACCACTCCACGCCAGAGAGAGCTCCATCGCCCACAAAAAGCCAACAAGAAACTGTTCATGTACCTCTCTAACGACCCAACATCCCTCCTCCAAAAACACTCTAGCCTTCCCCGACAGAATCTACCCTCTCCTTCCTATAGTCTAGATGTACCTCATCCTCCTCGCAACAAACAAACTCAAGATTGTAAAAAAAATCAGGAATCCGAAAATCCCAAAGAACGGTCCCAAACTCTCACTATTCTTCCACGGCACAGCGACATTCATACCAAACAAACCGCACACCAAATTGAGTGGAACCAAAATGGACGCCAACAATGTGATTTTGCTGAGAACTCTGTTTGCGTGATTCCCCTGGGTAATATTATCAATCGACAACTGCGCAAGATAATTACTATGGGCCCGACTAAGCATCTTCTCAAAGTGAGCGAGGGAAGTCATCATGGTGACAACGTGATCCTGAATATCACCAAGGTAAAGCCCAATGTCGATGTGTGGTGTGACCTTGTAATTGGGGTTACATCGCTTGGTGAAGCCTCGTAGGACGTCGGCCTTGCCGCCGAGGAGCTTCATCAGTCCCATGACGTTCTTGCGGACCATGCCGATGCGGCGGAGGAAGGAGTGCATGTCGTCGTTGCGCGCGACGAAGACCTCGTCTTCGATGGAGTCGGTCTCGTGCTCGATTTTGGTGATGATGGGGGCGAAGGAATCGACAATGTCATCGCTGGGAGCGAGGTTAGTATGATAGATAGCAAATGACGAGAAGAGTGACTTACATTAGTGCGTAGCATATCCAATCGCTACTTAGAGAAACATAATCCTTCAACATGGTGATTCTTAGCCGGCGAGTATTGACATAGCGTAGCGGATAGAATTCAGACTGGAACTGACATCCAGATATGCAAATCTCTTAGATTGATAAATGCAGACATTATGTACTAAACTCGATCTCCGAGACGTGAAAAGAGCGAAAGCATGCAA
>LLCD01001359.1:0-11344 GCA_001414355.1 Hymenoscyphus salicellus
GTCCGTTATGGAATGCTCAATTCTACGACTCTGTTGCGAAGCACGTCCCCAATCATGTGACAAGCAACAACCGTGTGGATTGGAGTGCTGTTGTAGAACTACCCTCTCAAGCTCAAAAGCCAATTGCAGTCCTCTCTGAAAACGGACGTGATTTTCAAGATAACATCGAAAGACAAAATAGCCTGCAATACTGGGGAGAGATTGACATTGCCACTGGTGCTGTCGAGATTCCCCGAGTGAAGGTAGGTACGTATCGCCTCACGGTCTATGCGGCTGATGAATTTGGATGATCTAGTTGTACAGAGTACGACCGGTAGCCCAATTGTTTACAATTGGCAAGAATAAAGTGCAGGGACCGAAGTTTGGCGCATTGGCACTCCTGACAAGTCGGCTGGCGAGTTCAAGCATGGCAATACACTTTTAACGAGCAAGACAAATCACCCTGGAGAATTACGCCAGTATTGGGCCTTATGGGATTTCCCTACAGAATTTCCGGGTGGGGTTGACTTCACGATTGGCAAGAGCAATATTGATGAATATTTCAGCTGCATCCACTAGAGCGTCATTTCCAATGTTGGAAATTGGTTTCGCGAGGAAGCATATTACAAAAATGTGAATAATAGGACCATCCGTTTCAACTTGACGAACGAAGACCTTGAGTAAGACGAATGCTACCCTGACACTTGACCTTGCTGGTGTGAAAACTGGGAGTGGCAACGACAAGTATGTGAATCTTCCGTATACTCTTAACATGAATGGAATAGATACGGAGACGTGGGTGGTCCCATGGTGGACGAGTACATCGTGTGGATGAGGAGCTCGGTCAGCTGCCGATAAGCTGGACACAAATTCCAGTTTCCAACCAGCTTGTTGAAGCAGGGAGAGAACGACATGGTATTGAGCTTGCCTTTTAATGCTTCAAGTGTGGAGACAGCGTAGTTGCCGTGGACCACATATCTCCAGTATGATGCTCTACGTATGGAATTAGCGCAAATTGGGAGATGGGGTCCTTGTGACAGCTATCTGATATATAATTTGGCCGGAGAAAGTTGAAGTTCATGCGGCTTTATTGTTGGTGTTTAATAGGGGAACAAATACAGCCCTTCTTTCGCTTCCTGTTAATTACTCTTGTAAGAGTTCTGGGCATAATTCTGTGTACGCCTACTTCTCTCTGATTGTGCGAATAGCCAAGGTCAATGAGAAGTGTCGTTCCGATGTTCAGGGAAATCTTGGAGCCTAACTCTACTAGACATCATCAAACAATACTTTGGTTTTCCAACACCATTTCGCACTATCCAAGGGAAGTCAAACGTGCTCAGAGCAGTTCCCAGATCACATGCTCTGTGTATATTCTATATAATGAAAGCTTCTGAACACCTGGTTACAAATTGTGGACGCGGTTTGGAAGAGAGTTCGTACCATCTGAGGTCAACCACTCGCCTGAAGAGATCCGAATCATGGGAATGGTGAGATTGTGGCTACGGACAATGGTAATTCTACTGATGTCACTGTTTTCCCGTCAACAATTCGTAAGGCGTTCAGCGGACTTGCACTAGTGATTGTTCGCACCAAGCCTGGAACCAGAGATAAATTTACTGTCACAACAAGTGCACCAGGTCTTCAAAGCGCAGGCAGGTGTGACGATTAAAGCAGATTAAAGTACGGAATCAAATAGGCCACAATCGATAAATGATCATTTGACATCTCTGCTACGATTGTCATGTGCCAGCTTCATCTTTCTCCCACTTGGGATCACAACGTCATGAGTGACGGCGTTTTTTGGGGGGGGATAAAGTCAATCCGAGGGGGGTTATACACGAAGCTACCTCTTTTCGGCCATAGTGTGGTGGATCTTCATTCTGAACTTGAAGAACTCGACCAGGACGAGGCCTCGGCCATCTTCCCAGTCGCTGTTCCCTCGACTCAATCCTCGTACTACCTGATGCGGCTCTCAACACCTCGACCACACACAGCGCTCCACCCCTGGGCTCCTTCCTCTGAAATCTCGATAGCCCCACGATACTCCTAGCCATCTCTACCTCCTTCAGGCCAGCCTTGCACCATTAAGTGTACGTCAACACCAAGTCCAATATTTTCCTGCCAGTAGATTATTGTAACACAATACTTATAAAAGCTATTGTTCTCTAACCCCTGGATCTACTTCTTTGCGGCTGCCCTCGTTTCCTGCATCTCATAGATCGAAGTCACCCTCCCCCCCCAACAAAAAACGCAAGGTCGACACTTGCAGTATCAAATCTTTAATATTTTTCTCTCAAAAAGTATTGGCAAGTACTTCATATCCGTTACTTGCTTTTCCGTCTGTTTGTCACTTTACTTTTCCAGGTAGAATTGCTCCTCGCTTTTGCCATTGGTATACGAAGGTACTCGCTGTAGATGAAGAAGTCTTTTATACAGTCCGATAAACAGCTCACCCCATCCGAAAAGAAAGAACGCAAAGTTGCACAAACTCCATTCGTCACCGCACTTTATTTACGACAGATGACTTTGAAACGTGCTCCACCCAGACGAAATCAATAAAGTTCAGCACGAGAAGACTCAACGGGAGATCTTGGGAAACGTAAAGCTCTACGCTGTCGGGAGAATTCAGAATAACTTGAGAGGCACCATGAATCGAACTAATGATTTGCCTAAGAGCTCGTGGTTGTGTTGTATTAGGACGAAGAATTATTCCGTCCCCGCACTTCGCCCAAAGAAATCCCCCTGTAACAGGGATTGCGCGAGGGGTTGGCACTTCCAGTTTTCGGGAAGACCGAAACAAAAGGATTACAATCTAGAACAATGTTCAACAGAAGCTTTCAGAGGAGTTCGAGAAGTTGTCTCTGGAAACTCCTTGCAATTTACTCTTCAATGAGGGCCGAAACGTAAAGTATATGAGCTGGTTTGCAAGTGCACCACCTTTTTTCCGTCTTTTAGCCTCATGTGGATAATGTTTCAAGTTTCGGACGCGGACAACTCTATTTAATCCACCATTGACTTCTTAAATGAAATGTCGGTCCTTCAATCTGCTGACGCAAAGACTCAAAATGGTTTTTATATATAGAGGTGTGACGCCCAGGTATTGCGATTGATTCTAGTAAGCAAACAGCTTTCACTTTTGTCAACCACATTCATTACTTTCTACTGTATATTCTTCTTCTTCTTCTCGCTCGTTCGCATTGATTGCTTGAATTTACTTTTTAAAGATGCGTTACTCTTCTCTGTACAAAGCTTTGTTGGTGAGCGGTTCATTGCTTGGATCAGCTGGTATGTTGAAGCGTATTTGAGAGAACGGGATTATTGGATCTAATGTTATTTAGTTGCTTTACCTCAACATATTCCTCGGGCGGAAGATTATGAGTGCGATGACTCGGACGATGTGACGAGTTCTGTAGTATCAACCAGCGTCTTTTCTACCACCGCAGTAGCAACAGTTGCCGCAGCAGCTCCAACCAAATCGTCAGCCGTTCTTTCATCCTCAGCAAAGGCATCCACAACAAAAACCACAGCCTCCGCCACCCCCTCAAGCACAAAAGCTGTAGCTTCCTCCAGCACTTTAAGCACCTCAACTGCTCTCCGCATCTTGGCTCTCGGCGACAGCATCACATACGGATTCAATGAATCCCCAGGAAATTCCTACAGACGCTTTCTCCAATGCTCTCTCTCAACATCAGGATACGCCGTAACTTATGTTGGAACAACCACCAACGGAGACTGGACTAACAATGCCAACGATGGATATGTCAGTCAAGAAATCACCGCCATCGGAACCTCAGCATCCTACATCCTCTCCCAAACCCCTTCTCCAAACGTTGTCCTCCTCCACGCCGGTTCAAACGACATCCTCCACTCCGTCGATGTCGCCTCAGCCCCCGACAGACTGGGTACATTAATCGATACAGTCATCTCCTCAACCGGGGCTTCAGTCCTTGTTGCTCAAATAATCGGACTTGGAACAGGATATACGGAATACAACGAAGCGGTAGCAACTTATAACGCCGCTATTCCAGCAATTGTCGCTGCCAGAGTTGCTCAAGGAAAGAATGTTGCGGTTGTGGATATGAACCCTGTTGTTGATGCCGATGAGCTTATTGATGGTATCCATCCTATTGCCTCGGGGTACAAGAAGATGGCTGCTGCTTGGTTGGCGGGATTGGAAGGTTTGAGTGTTAGCAATGTTACTGGGGCTTATACTGATTTGGGAGCTAGTGCTGTTCCTAGTAGTGGTAGTTGTGCTGATTTGGCTGCATGAGTTGGTCAAAAACGCGAGGGATAACCATTACTTCTCATTCTGCTGTGTAGCGCTCCAGGACTTGATAATTAGCGAGAGAACCAATTGATGCTGCACTTACTTCTGTCAAGTAGTACATGCTCTAAGCGAAGCCAACTGACCAAACCAAATCTTCACTTACCGTTACACTTTCCAAAACCTTACATGCTCCTAACCCCACCTAAACATTCTCAATACCTCCTCTATTCAACTTTCTAATCTCTTCTAAATCATAAGCAACCTCCTCTCTCACCACAATCAACATGTACTTCTCAACCCCCTTCCTACTCACCCTTTCTATCCTTCACACCGTATCAGCCCGACCACAAACATATCCATGCGCAGACCTCTGCAACATCCACAACTATTCCTGCCTCAGTTACTGCGAAGAATCCGGTGATTCCTATGACGAATGTATGGAGCCGTGGAGGTCGTGCGGAAAGGCCTTGAGTCAATGTTTGGCTAATTGTCCTCAGTAGAGTGTGTAAGTCTAGACTTGTCTTTCCTCTTTATTATGCTTTGGACTCGAGCTGATGTTCCTTATGTTTCAGGACCTTTTGCTGCGAATCCTGGGGAGGGGTTGGTTGGTTGGATGTGGGTTTGGGGGTTCAGGGAGTGCTGGGATCTTTGAGGGGAAAATGAGCTGGTGGTGCTGGAGAAGATGAAGGCCCTAGAAGGGGGAGGTTTTTGTTTTAAGGAAACGTCCTATTATGAGCTTTTTTTTGGGATGGATTTGGTAGATATCCTGTACCAAAAGGAGGAAGAAAAAGCATGAGACAACCACCCCGACCATCAACCCAAGAACCCAAGAACCACCTGCATATACCGGCATTCGACCTGAGGACATGTGCTTCTTGTCGACGAGATCCAGATCCGTGAACCCTTTTTCAGATCTAAAACATCCCCTACAATTAGCTACTTTCTCCTTATCTCAGCCACTGTGCATTCGTAAGCAAAATATTTTCACGGAATAGCTTTGCTTTTCTTCAGCTCCCTTTCGCCTACGAAATGGCTTCGCCTCAACGCCACAACATGCATCCCACGTGCCTTACATTCATAGGACGGCGAGATGAGACCTTCCTTGCTCATAACTTTTTTGCTTCTTTTGTTGACATCATAGAATCGAGAATCAATTCTGTGCTTCTAGGGCCTGACAAGTTTCTTGGGGATGGGGAAAAAATGAGAGTGAAAATGGCTCGTTCTTCAACCGTTTCAGACCAACGATGCTGGGCTTGAGTTGTTACTAAACTTTGGTAAAAAAAGATAGTGAGATGATAGGAGAAGGGCGAAGGAGGAGGATGGTAAGACGAAGCTCGAAATGATATGACGAAGGATAAGACGAAGGTTTAAGAACATGGGATTAGTTAGTAAAGGTTTATGTGCTTTATCTATTTCCAAGGACAAGCCGAACTGCGAGGTGTTTGGATTGAGAGGAATATGGAAACACCAACGAGTAAGCTCTGAGTTACTAGTACGTGTTACTCATGGATACGCTATGGGTTATTTACGAGTAACCCGTCAATTTGTGAGCATGCCATAACGAAGAAGTTACTCGCCTCTAAGCTATGAACAACCAACGAGTAAGCCACGAGAAGAATGACTTTATCTTCAGATCAGAACCTGTGTCACCGGTAGTTCTTGAACACAATGTTCAAGGGTTCGGTCATTAATTTGTCCTGCAACCCGAATCGCCCACAAGCCTCAACTCCCAACAATCACTCACCTAGCCCTGCCAGTCTTTCCACTCACTCTCAATAACACCCTCCAACAAATTCCCCTCCATCCTCTCCCCCTCCACCGCAGCAAAACCCCGATACCGCCCCAAAACACAAGCCCGAACAGAATCCCTAATCTCAATCATCGCCACACTTAACGGCAAACCCGTGAAAGGATCCTCCAGTCCCAAAAAATAAGCTTCGTCGTACCACATATGCCTCCTCAAAAAGCAATCCCTCGATCTGTCAAAATACACCCCTGCTTCGAGGGGATTATAACCAGAGATATTGGCGGATTGGAGTGGAATCCAGGTGTAAGATCCAGGAATATGGAATGCGTTTCTTTGTTTATGAGGAGGAGAGTTGGGTCGAAACGCGGATCGGGCCACAGGTTTAGGTATTGAGGAGGGAGTGCTTTGCGTGCGAATTCTGGGGTTGAGAGGAGGGTGTGGATGATTGATGGGAGATGCATGGATTTTGGGTGCAGACCTAGCTGGTGGTGGGCTGGTGGTGGGAGGAGGTATTTCCATATTTGATGACGAAGTTCGAAAGGGAGGTTTGGGAAGGGGTGGAATTTTGGGGTTGGTTGGGTGGATGAACCGAGCTGGAGAAAGGCTTCCTCGTTTATATCGATCCCGGTGTGACATAGTCCTTTGAAGCGTAATGGTAATGGTGATATCCAGACAGCGTGCCTGCAAGAATAGTTATCTTTGATCCGTTTCAGCTTTGCTCCCATGTAGAACCCATTCTGGATTCGCTGAAGTTTTTTTGTATAAGGAAATTCTGGAGGGTCCCCTCTCATTTCGATGTGGCAGTGGACACTCGGTTGACATGTCGAGAACCGCTTGACATTCATGGGAACATTGGGAAGAGTTGGGTGAACTGCGAATCCAGCATATAAAAATTCCCAGCCGCACTGTGAAATAGATGTTTTAAATTCTCTAACAGGATTGCG
Organism: Hymenoscyphus salicellus; assembly: GCA_001414355.1. Lineage (NCBI taxonomy): Eukaryota > Fungi > Ascomycota > Leotiomycetes > Helotiales > Helotiaceae > Hymenoscyphus > Hymenoscyphus salicellus. The sequence continues at coordinate 6,938 of LLCD01001359.1, forward strand.
AAGGCGTCTGAGGCGTAATTGAAATAAATATTTTTTGCTTTCAAAAGCCGCGGATGGAATACCTTGGGTGTCGAGGGGAAAGGGAGTTTGTGGTAGTGTCCGAGCACTATGTCGCATGCTTCGTGATTGACGAAAAGGAGAGGCGGCCGGTTCAATGTCACAAGAAAACAAGGGTGCTGGGTCCATTCAAATATCCTTTGGCCATTGTCAAGTGTTTCTCGTACTTGCAAGTTGAGCGGAATCGCTTGGGTGCAGGCAGACTGTAGAACCAAATCTTTCTTCGTAGGTCAAATGGGAGTTTTCCAAAGCCTTCAAAGCGGGTTGTAACTTTCAGCATGCATTTCATAATGAACAGAACCACCGTGTGGTGTTTGAGTTGAAAAAACGAAGCAAGATATCCCTATGAATTGCAAGCAAAAAAGGCAAACATAAGAAGGAAATACTCGCCCGACAATTCGAAATAACCCAGGAATCCCTGAAAATAGGAGTTTCGCAGCAGGAGTCACAGAAAGGATTGGCACACAGACGCGACGCCCTGCTCATGAAGAAAATAATTCGTTGACGAAGAAGAAGCGATTGAGGCTCCCAAAAACCCGACGATATGCATCCGAAGAAGAATTGAAGCTGCCGTCGGCCGACTTTAGAAAACGCTCACGTAAGGAGTTCGTGTGGAATAAGAGGGGACCAATGAGAAGATGTCGGCTTTCCAGTACTATTGGAGTGCTCGTACGCTATTGCTTATTGGGATGATTAAGATGAACCCGAGGCGAGTTGGTGAGCTGAAAGTTGACGCGGTTGACGAGGAAAAGGAAGATCGCTGATCTCATGTGTAACCAGCCATCACATGGAGGGCGGATGGCAAATGGCCACGTCAAGAGTTGACGAGTTCGATGCAGGTACAACACAGTAGGTTAGCATTTGAGAGAGGGGGTTTTATATTTGTTGCTACCAAACCCTACCATCCTTTGAGTTCTTCTCGGCAGCCTCATGGCAGCAGGGCTTGTCAGGCCGGCAATTAGAGGCTAACTGGGGGCGAAAAGGTGCATCGAACGAGGAGTCTCAAGGGTGTCACTGTGTTACGGGTCGGCCTTGCACCGCCTCAACCCGCCAAACCTTGGACCAAGCGATATTCCATTTCCATTTCCATTTCCATTTCCGTTTCCGCGCGCGTCAAATAGATTTCGTCGACCAACAATTGCTTCTGCGCCATTTTGGCCATAGGCTTTCTCAAACGAAAAAGTGCGGTGTTGTACGCAATGGTCGGCCTCCACTAGCCCAAGTTCAAGTTTGCGCTCTGCTGGTGTGGCTGTTTTGACGCGGTGGGCATTTTGATGGCTATTTTGAAGCGGTGGCTATTTTGAAGCGGTGGCTATTTTGAAGCGGTGGCTATTTTGAAGCGGTGGCTATTTTGAAGCGGTGGCTATTTTGAAGCGCTATTTTGAAGCGGTGGCTATTTTGAAGCGGTGGCTATTTTGATGCTGTGGCTTTGCTCTTTGTTCAAGGGGTTGGGGGCATCATTACGAAATTCCGAGAACTTTACGATTTCCCGAAAACCCCGCTGTAAAAGTCCGACCAACTCTGAACAACGAACCAAAGAACCAAAGAACCATTCCAAACGGACCAATGATAACTTCATCCTCGCCTCCAAAATGGAGGATTTAGTCAATAATGAAAGCTGACTTAAACCCCCAAACGAGGCTGGAAGAGGGAGTCGCGTGGAGCCTTTCCTAAACCGGCTCCAAAGTGGGGTCTTGGCGCCTGCACCTGGCCAATCAGACGTGTGTAAAAACGACGCTGCATTCACAACTGGGCTGTCTCACTGCTGCGCAAAGTCTTGGACCTCCTTGGGCCTCCCTCCTCCACCAGGTTGAGCTCTTGGGGGCAATCGTTGGCTGGATTTGGCAAAGACTCTCGTCTCCTCTACAGTACCACCAAAGCCTCTAATTCCGAACATGAAGCGCTGCTGACTGACTTTAAACTTTCCAAGGTACCCGTAGCCTCCTCTTCGACTGCTCAGCACATTCGGTGCCCTCTTTCCTCTCTCCTTTACCACCTTTACCATTACTACTTCTACAGCACAGTATTCACAGTACAGTATTCACAGTACTACACTACACTGACCTCAATTCATTCCTCGCTAGAGCAAGAGCCGCTCGCCTTGACGAGCTGATCCCTCCGAACCTGCCATCTCGACGGGCCCCTCTCCTCGTTCCTCCTCCTCCTCCTCCTCCTCCTCCTCCTCTCCCGACATGCGCTACGGACTACGATCGCGAGGCCATTCAGGTCGAATATCAATCTTTCTCGTCCTCAGCTATGTCTTTGATTGGTTTATAATATTTGCTGCCGCTGGCGTGGGAGCATGGCTGGCCACCATTAGCCCCAACAAACGCCCCTTTTCCCTCATCGATCCCAATATCAGCTTTCCCCATGTGGAAAAGGAGAAGGTCTCGACCGTCCTCATGGGTGTCGCTGGATGCGCCATTCCCATGGTTGTCATCTTTCTAGTCACCTTCCTACTCGTCCCAGGACCAACGGTATCAAAATCAACACCCAAAGCCTTGATATGGAGAAGGAAGCTATGGGAGTGGCATACGGGATGGATGGGTTTGGCGCTTTCCTTGGCATCGGCTTTTCTCATTACTCAGGGCATGAAGAATCTATTTGGAAAACCTCGTCCAGATTTACTCTCTCGTTGTAATCCAGATGTAGCCAACATCAAAAACTATACCCTGGGCTCGTCGGCCCATTACGATGTCAGCAACCAAAACTATCCAATCCTAGTTTCAGCCGCGATTTGCCAGGCCACTGGTGATATTCTGGAAGATGGATTCCGAAGCTTTCCATCCGGTCATGCCTCCTTCTCTTCCGCCGGATTGATATATCTTAGTCTCTATCTTGCCTCCAAATTGGCCATCACTATTCCGTACCTCTCTCCGCGAGCCTACAGTTCCGACGAGTCCCACTTATCTGCGTTCCCATCTCGCGCTGAAAGAAGAAATACAGCAAGCTCCAGCTCACTCTCAGGAGGACCTACCCCTCTCGAACACGACGAACCAACGGGGCACAATGACCAAATCATTGCAGCACGCAACGAAGCAGCAGCACCTCCCGTCTACCTCCTAGCCATCGCAATCATCCCATGGTTCGCCTCCATCTACATCTCCGCAACCCGCTGGTCCGATTTCCGACATCACGGATTCGACATTCTATTCGGATACATCATCGGTCTCATCACCGCCATCTTCGCATTCAGATATTACCACCTCCCCATCAGACAAGGTGCCGGCTGGTCATGGGGACCCCGCAGCAGAGATAGGAGTTTCTGGGCTGGCATCGGCGTGGGGAACTATGCTGGGAGCGGCAGCCGGGTCACCGAGGCTACGAGCAAGAAAGCAGATATCGAGGCGGGCGGAATGAGTCTTCCGACGAGGAGAGCGACCAACGATGTGGGTGCCACCGAGGAGTCCAAAGCCCGAGAGGTGTAGAGTTAATTTTTGCTGGGTTCGTATGTGTATTAACAATTTTTATTTTCGGTAGGATCACATCGAATTGCTCCCTATGGGACGAAGGCGATCTATAGAGGGGACGGAAGATCATAATCCTATGGATCCGGGTAGCGAGGTGGAAGACATACGTAATGATAAATCGAGGAAGGCCAGGGCGTCTGTGAATAGCTTTTGAGGGAGCTTGTTTGTTTTCACTTGATTTTCTGTTTGCATGGAATGGGTTGTGTTATTATTTTTCTGGGATGGGTTTGGGCTTGGTGGGGGGGTGTTTGCTATTTCCACTTTGTGTGGATGGATTTTCAATGACATTTTGATACCAGGAGGTTTTCTTCCAAGGGGCATACACAAAAATGATGGTTGTATATCAAAATAATTTTCAATTTCAAGGGTTATTTTCATTCAACTTTTTTCTCTCTTTACCATTGGGGAGGTTGAACTGACAGACAGCTGGGCTTTTTGACATGGGATGGGTCTCAAATTCCCCTCGTCGCTACCGGATTCTCGAGATTTGACCATAGGCGGGGGAAGAGCAGTAACAGGGCCGCCGAGGTGTAATTTACAATGCTGCATGGAGAAATTCTGTTTGTGAGGTATAGATTGGTCGCTTTATGAGGAGATTCCCAGAAAGGGTGGAAGGATGGACCCTCGAAGTAGGGTTTGGTGTGATATTGACCTCGGAACGACGGGCCCGAGGAAGGCCTAAGTTCGGACTTTTGATACAATGTATATTGATATTTCATACTTTGTACTTGAGGACAAGCAGGTGAGACGCCTGTTTGAAAGGGGGGAAAAAAACCATATGACAGAACATACGTAGGATTTTCTGTGACTGTTTTGAAGGGGTATTGTTGAGTAGGTTTGGAATTGTCCTGGGGCGGATTTGTTGGGACGTAGAGGGAGG
>LLCD01001360.1:0-11344 GCA_001414355.1 Hymenoscyphus salicellus
CATCAATGACGGAGATCATGGTGATTCCCTTTACTGCTACGCCTTAGGTCTTGGATTTTCCCTTCATTCTCTCAGCTGCAGTAACCGCCCCCCTCTTGCGTACTACCGTGTCTAATCATGATATACGATCCACCCCCGCTACGGAGACATTTGCTAGGGGGAGGAATTGATCGAAGTCTCCTTGGGCGGTGGTTAAACCGACCAACGTGATGTTTTGTGATCCTCCTCCTGGGGTGACTGCATTACTTCCACTGCTTGAACCATCTGTTCCTTGACTTGAAGCCGGTTCAATGTTGAAACTGACTGGTTCATCATCTTGTTGGACGACAAAAATTTCTGCTGTCAAGTTTCTTGCTTGTACTTGTTCTGCAGGTTGTAGTTTATCGATCGACGTTCCTACGAGGAAGACATTCGCGAGATCGTTGAGTTTGGATTCGGAGATGTTGGGTTGTTTGAAGACGTTTCCACGGAATCGCAGGTTCCAACCTTGCTCTGTCCAATTTGCATATGATCTACTCAATTAGCCTCTTATTCCTCGGCAAACTCGGGATTTGGGCTAACTTACGGAATGTTCAAAACTTGTGTAGGAGCCGCATCCAAATCTCCATCTTTGATACCCAGACTACTCGCAACAGCCGATCCCGTAGGTAAATCCTGAAAGAATTGAGGGACTCCACTCGCAACGTAGGAAGGAAAAGTGCCCAAAAGACTACCAAGGTAAGTATCTAAGCCTTTTATTGAGCTGAGAAGGTCGCGCTGGTCAACTCGAGAGGGTGTGCGGTCTTTGAGGGTTGCTGATGGGGTGATCATAGGATGAGGAGCTGCCACTGCTGCAGGAGCTGGAGCTGGTGCTGCAAGAGCAATTGGCAGAATTGCCAGTAGGACGTGAGAAAGCATGTTGGGTGAGGTTGGAACTCGAGGATTATGGTGGATGGGAGATTATGGTGGATGGGAGATTATGGAGAGAGGGGAAGCCAGAGTTGTAGCCAGCCGAGGAGAAGGAGAAGCTCAGATGCCTCAATTTCAAGCTGGACGAAGGGGAGAAGCAAGTCAAAAGCTAAATGAGCAAATTAGTCACAACACGCACACACACGCGAAGGGGGCCTGGGCCAGACCCAGCTATATATTTCCCGCCGTGTTGTTTTCCCTCCTCGTTCGCGCCTCATCTGCACGTCTGCTCGTTGTGTTTCCAAGGCAAAAGTGCCCTTGTCCATTTTGGCTGCAGTCTGTGATGTCACTGATCCTCTAACTTCACTTTTCCACCAATAACATCACGTAGTCTCCACTGCGGACCTTGCAGGTACCCACTTTAATTCCGGCTTCCCTGCTCTCGCATTTTGGAGCTGAAACGGCGGACCAGAAAATCGCCATGTTCAGGGAACATTCACCTTCACACCATCGTCATTTCTATGCCTCAATCACGATCCGAGGTCTCTGTTTTGGGAACGGGGATGCCCTCATGTTTCCATTTTTCTTTGATTTGTGGTTCTGGTTTGATTTGTGAGGAGTTGCCCAGTGGTAATTGACGAACACTGCTTTTTCTGGCTCGATTTTACAACCTCAATTCCCTTTCTCTGTCATGTTTTTCATCTTTGGCAATTCAATTTATGATTATTTTTTGTATTATGGGGTTTTAATCTAAATGCGACTCAAGTTCGTTCGCTGTCTTGACGGATTTCCATGGCTATTCGTAGTTTACCTATGAATAGCCATGCAGCGGAATTTTGGGTGCCCTCGCCTCGCAGCTCATCGGAGCCTGAATGGTTCTCACTCAGGCCAGAGAATAGAGAGTTGTAACCTACTTTGTGTGGGAAGATGAATGGGACAGTCATTCAAACGACGAGAGGCAGGCTCGATCATCCTTTCATAAGAGGTCCTCGATTTAACTGGAGAAAGGCCAGTTCTTCATCGAGTGCTCGAAATTGACTTTTCCTCTTTGAAGGGGCAACAACTTGGAACTAGCAAAAGTGGCAGGTGCGACCGTTGTCAGTCAAAAATGTGTTCCACTGGAACTCAAAGCTTCAAATCTTTGAGGAAGGGACGACCTGATTCTGAGGAGATCAGCCTCCGCCGGCTTCTCCTCCTGCTTTGACGGGGACCTCCTCTCCAACAGTACCCAAATATCCACTCTCTACATTTTTATTATCCCCCGCAAACATCTCAACACTACACTCAAGTCCCCGTTTCAAGAACCCCAACCATGAAAATCACACATCTCCTGCCACTGGCACTTGCCATCACAAGCACAGCACATCTAGCAACCACGCCCTCAAACGCCCTCTCTCTCTTCAAAGCCAAAGCCTCAAACGAAACCTCCCCCACTAACTCAACACAACTCAATGCACAACCTCAAGCCCAAAAACCAAACAAGACCGTCCTCGCCGAGCGCTGGGCAAAACGACAAGCACGCTACAGCTTTACAGACGAAGAAGTAAACCTGCAATCCTCAGCTCGTCTATACCATGCAACAACCCCCAATCTACCTCCGCATATCCTCGACATCACGCCTGTTAAACCAAACCAGACCAATGTTGAACTCTACGCTCTCTACAAGCAGTCTCTTGATGCTCTTGCACATGAGAGGGGGAAGACGCCAGAGGAAAAACAAAAGGAGAAGGAGGAGAGGGAGAAGAAATTGGCGGTGTTTAGGATTCAGAATGATTGTATCAGTGCACTCGGACACCAAAAGTACTGCTTAGGAGGCGTCAGAGCATTGAGGAATATGGGGTGGGTGGCGTATAAGAAGCAATTTGATGCCCGGTACGATGAGTTGAGGGAGGGGATGAGGATGGCTGGACTGGTGGAGTTGGGGGAGAAGGTGGATGCTTGGCAGCAAGATCAGGAAAGGGGGGTTAGGGAGGGAGATGAGAAGTGGAAGGCGTGGAGGGAGGTGAATGGGAATGGGACTGGTAGTGTGATTGATTGGGCGGGTTGGTGGAATAGGACTGAAAGTGGAAATGGGACGGGAGGGGACTGGCTTAAGAATTGGGATGAGAGGCGTAACTTGACTAGGAACTGGACTTCGGAGGACTGGCTTAGGAGTTGGGAGGAGGCTCATAAAGGGAGGGACCTGCTTAGTTACCCGACTGATGATGCGACCGATGATTCGACCGGTGATACGACTGATGATTAGACTGGTTGATTCTTTTGGGGTTTGCTGGGGGGTTTGAGATTGAGATGGTTATTGGGTATTGTGGGTGGTGGGAAGGTGTGCTGCTACTGTCAACTTTTCACTATTCATTGTTTCAACTTGGTTAGTCGAACAGAAGTATAATACCTCTACGTCGTCTTCATTCCTTCCCCCACTGTGTGGTGTTCCATCAATGGGGTGTCAAAGATTTGGGGGCCAAAAACTCGAAGTGTCGTGACCATGCATGCAGATTGGTTGCCTACAAAATCTCACTTGCCTATGTTGAGTTGGTTGGCCCACTATCTCACCATCTTACTTTCGGTGTACCCTTTCTATTCACCACAGCCCAGCACCGCAGCTCCTCTTTTTAGGAATAGCTCAACTTACAACTTCTGTTTAAGAACCCTCAATAGCTTTTGTCTCCACCGCAGTACATACTTCTTTCCTGTTCACCCTCTTCTTTCCTCCCCACCATCACCTTTCCTGTTCTTTCCTGTCCACAATCATGGCTGACTTCACCCTCCGTCCCGCGACGAAAGAAGATGTCCCTTCTATGGTTGAACTATGGTACAAATGTTTCCACGACCCTATCCCGCTTATCCAGCAATTATTCCCTGATTCGGAGGCGGTTCGAAAATGGTATGCGGAGGGATTTGAGAAGTTGATTACAGAAGAGGGGAGTTGGGTTAAGTGGGTGGTTGTTGTTGAAGCTCAGGAGAGCGAGGAGGAGAAAGAGGGGGAAGGGGGGAAGGGGGGAAAGGTTGTTGGGCTTTCTAAGGTATGCTTCTTATTTTCTTTTGCCTTTTTCGTGGGTTCCGTTTGGATTTTGGGTCGAAGGTGAGGGTTTGAGGGTGAGGGTGAGGGAGAAGATGAGTAGATGAGAGTGAATTACTAACCTTGGACCAGTGGATTCTCGAACCCAACGGTGGAATCAAGTCATGGCAAAAGAATTGGGGAAATATCCCGGTTGTTGAGAGTATGGATGAGGATCTTATTACGGAGAAGTTCTTTGGTCCGATGGCGAGACAGCATGCTGCTGTTATGGGGGAGAAGGAACATTTTTGTAAGCTTCCCCTCTTTCCTTTTTCTTTTTCGCTGGGATTATGAAAGAGGGACATACTGAAACTTGGGGAAAATACAGTCTTGGAAATCTTAGCCACCGATCCGGAATATCAGAAACGAGGGCTGGGTGGGAAGTTGCTTATTTGGGGGAGGGAGTATGTGGATGGGCTGGGGTTGGATTGTTATCTTGATGCGGGGAGGAAGGCTAGTGGGTTGTATATGAAGTTTGGGGTGAGTTTTTTCTCCTTTACTTCTCTCTTTGCCCCTTATCCTATTTCGTTGGGTGGAAACTGTGGGAAAGTCAAGGGTGGTTTGTGTGAGTGTAAGGTTCAGAGGAGATGGTGATGGGAATTAGTGGATTTGATATGATGCTAATTTCGCTGTGTTTGATAGTGGGAGAAAAGGGAGGAACTTCAGGATGCGAAATGCACTAGTATTCCCATGGTTCGACGGGTTGGAACTTGAATTTTTATGATCATATCACGATCTCTTAAGCTTTGCGACTGGGGGGATAGACATTGGTGAGATACCGTATCTCACACCAAAGGTAATGGTAGCAAACCACGATTACAACCTCTACCCAATTAGAAATTAGATGATAATAAAGTTTACTCTATTCTCAATAGCTTAAAATCAATACAAACAAAGCCCGTTGTAAAATGACGCAAGTCTGTAAAGTTCCAAATTTGGGTGTCGAATGTGTATTCTTTTGGTCTTCTTTTCAAGCAGGGAGTATATAAAACACCAGAGAAGGAAGAATCAAAAACCAACTGACTCCCTGCTCATCTAGCACAGCAAACCTTATGCTCTTGGACATATCACACAAATTCAGATTGAAGTTCCAGGCGATGAAGGATACCGTGTGGGTGTTGGCCCAAAATTCTCTCGTTTACTGTTTTGGGCTGAATCTGAATTCGCTAGTTTTTTTCTGGAGGCATCTGTTGCCGAGGAATGTTCTGCTGTCAAAATCATTATCTCCATTTGCTTGATTTTTTTGGATAACGCAATTAATGTGTTTTGTGTGTTGGACATTCTCCTATCCATATGGTAAGTGGCAAAATCCAATGCCGATTTTATTCAGCCGGTGTTTCTAAGACCTTTGGAATGTGATTCTATTTATTTATCTTTTTGGTGTGTTATTTTAGATAAATGTTAAGAAATCGCAATTCTTTAAGGTACCTTTATCTTTGCGGTAGGAGAATTGACTAACGCATATATTGAGAATGCTCGGTGTAGGTATTCTTTTCTATTCTTTCTATAATTAAATAGATTATCACACAAATTTCGGTATAACTCAACTATTCCAGGGGTATAGGTGAGAACTCACAGCAAAGAAAATGAAAGAGGAATTTTCTCGTCAGATGTTTAGTTATTTGATATAATTTCCTAGTTCTGGATATAACAAGGGAAAGAAATGGATTATTTTGAGCTTAGTATAGACTTTATTCTTGTGGTAAGTCTTTATTGAAGCGAGAAGGGGAGAAGGTCTGGTATGTATACTCATAGAATATCCCTTGTAGAAATTCCAAGTTGAAACAGATGGGCAGTGCCTCTTGCTATATAGAGAGTACCTGCGATCTATGAATTCAAATTTCCTCTTAACCTGAGTCAAGCCTTCCTCCATGGTAGCTTTAATCCCAAGCTTTTATACTGAACACTTTTTGAGTGTATGTTGTTATTTCGGCCCTGGGATGGGCGGATATTTTCCAATACGCATAAGAAGACTTGTCATCGAGAAGGTTATTAGTTTCGAATTGCAAGCGTACGTTTGAGTGATGATTTTGAGTTGAGGAAGTGAACTTTTTGGGTAGCGAGGAGAGAAAATTAGGATATGTAATTTTGGCAATTATGACCGGTGTTTGATAGTCTCGATAGACTGACAGAAGAACCAAGACAAAATCAATCAAAAGAGGAAGATTTATTTGATCATGTAGCTTGTAGTTCATTCCCTACTTTCTTTTATGGAAAAGTGAGCTCATGGCACCCTACGACATGGAGACGTTTCAAAGCTTACTATATATCCTCTATCATATGAAGACCTGAGCTTCGAGCATCGAATGATCCTTGAATGAAACGCGACAAGATGGGTGGAGTTGATAGTAATGACGTAAAGTTTTGGGCCATGAAAGGAGAATTTCGTGCTCGTTATTGATATTCTTGCAAGAATCTAGTATTACATAGAGTCTTTCTTATCATAAACTCCTACTCCACACTCCAAAACGAATAAGCAAAAAAAGGGCTATTTCTGTGGACGGGAGTGGAGAAGTAGTCAGCGACAAGGAACAGTTGAGCTCGAAGACTCGGAGAAGACTCGTTTTCAGGATATGAGGAGAAAGGCGATGGAGTCCTTGGGTACTTTTAATTCAACTGAGTGAGTTTTACTTGCTGTCGAATGAAGAGCTTTTATCGACACAGATCATTTCGTTCCTCGCGAGATTCGGGCAATGCGAACCTAGAGAGGGCGGAGAAACACAATTATATTTTCAACGGCGCTGTTGTAATTCTTATTCCACCCAAGATATGCACCTGCCATTCCCATGCCCTTCTTCCAAGGGATCTTGGTGACTGGACAAATGCCATGGGGAACTCGCTTACGAGCCACCAAATATGCCCATATAAAGGGCATTAGTCAGAACTTAAATTTGGTTATGAGCCACTAAATGGTGGATCTTATCCTTGAAGAACCATATGAACTTTAGTACAATCTGAAACTCAACCCCCGGATTATATATACTCGACTATTAGTGGGAGTTGGTTTCGCTAATGAAAATATCCAGAGACGGGAAAGTAACAAGTCTGATTCACTATCTCGGAGATACCTAGCAATGTGGAATTGCTACCTGGACACGGGCTCCCTGAATTAAAATATATGTATAATGTTTCACTTGAAAGGTGAAATATATGTAATATATGAACATGTTGGGTTGAGAGAGTATTGGGTACTAAAGGTCATGGAGAATTGATTGAATTGTAATAGGCAGTTATCTAAGGTGTTTATATAGAGAGTGTAGAAGGATTAGGCAGACATGAAGCGTTTAGGCAGACAGAAAATAGATCCAGCACAACAGAGCATATCACTTCTAATCTTTATTTGATTAACTCAATTTATCACGACGTCTAAGACTTGACAAAATAATTCTTAGAAGGCAGAAACCTGGCTCTGGCGATTTTATCGGTTACATAGAGTGAGAAGCGTGGTAAAATGGCGAGGTTGTGAACTCCTAGTGGGAAGAAATGCATACACAGGCATTTGAGAGGGTGAAAATGGAGTTGTGTGCGAATATAATCGTGGCTGGCTTTCAGTAGGTAGGACTTGACGAATCTGGGCGTTTCGTCCAAGACACCAATATTATAGTTCCCCAACATTTTACATGCAAGTATAAGATACCTCTCGGAGGAGTCATTGTCGAGACAGGATTTGTGGTCGAATTGGATATTCACGTTTTAGTTTTTTATTATTTTTTCAATAATAAGAACGTGTGGTAAGGATTTTGAAATGAAAAAGACGAGCAGAAAGTCTATAGGATCTAATTACCCAAGAACTAAATATTGAAAAGAAGCATTGTAATTTTCTGCGGTCTCATGGCGGCTCTCACACGTGACGCCACCTCGCTGCCTAGATGACACCTAATTCCACTATCTCCCATTCACACAGTAAGCAGAGAAAGAAAAGTACACCGCTCACACCTCTTCTCGTAATCCAAACAACACGCACCCAAAAAGCAAACCTAATAAGAACCAGAAACCTTACAAAAATGGACCTCACAATCCAAGATCACCCCCACCCTACCACTGAAATCCTCACCCTCCTCACCCAACAGCTACCACATTCACTTCCCACACTGCGCAGACTCCAGCTTATGAAAATAAATGGTGGCCAAACACCGAATTCCCACGTGCTATCTATCTCCTCTGGAAAGGGTGACTTCCTAGTTGCATTTTTGGACTTTGAGAAGGGTCCCAATACTGAGATGTGGATATATTCTTCCTTTGAAAAGGCGACAACATATGAGAAGCAGAAAGAGAAGATATGTGAAACACAAATTCTGAAACTTTTGGAGAAGGTCAAGGGCATTGAGAAGGAGTATATCAAGGTTGCGAAAATCCCGAGGGAGAATGAAGGGATCATTTTGATTGGGAGTTTACATTCTAATATTGTTGAGATCTTGGAGAAGCATGGCTTGGTAAAGAGTGTGTCGCCTGAACATGATAAATTTGTCTTTAGGATGGATGAGCTTCCTCAAGTGAAAGAATTGGAGAAGGGACTGAAGTGGGGTGTTGTGGGAGATGAGCGAATTGGGTTGGTCCTTGAACGGACTAGTGTTCCTTACACTCCGTATGTCCATCTTTCGAGTAGATGAAAAGAAGACTAATGTCGCTTCAGGGAGTCGATGAAGGTTCTCCATTGCGTAGCTATTGAGACCGAGGACGGTGTCATGATCGCGTGGGCTTTCTTGGGTGTGTATCTCTTTTTCCTTGTTGATTTGCTATAACGCTGACTTTTCCCAAAAGGCTTGGATGGTTCTTTAAAGAGTTTACACGTCGAGGTATGACCTCAATCTCGTCTGTGTTTTATTTGTGTTGCTGAAACCCATTTAGAAAGAATATCGAGGACGGGGACTCGCCAAAGCAGTGGCTTTGAGATTATTCCACGAGATTTCTGCTTTGGAGCTTGCTGTAGACGGATTATTTCATGCAGATGTCGCTTATAACAATATTCAAAGTCAGGGTGTATGTAAGAGTTTGAAGGGGACGAAAGAATGGTCTATATTCTGTATGCTTGTACAAAAACCTAGCTATGTTTTGTCACTAACCTGTGGACAGATACTTGGGTTTCTATTGCCTGAGTTGTTGGTGGGAGTCTGGTGTTTATAGATGGTGGGTGTGTTTTGGATAATATGGAAGAGGAAGACGATAAATAATGCTAGATTTCTGTAGAGCGATTTTACCCTAGACTAAATAAGTAATCTTAAGTAAAACACCATCACTATGTATCACGTGCTAGACGAGTTGGACTCCAACAGTGTTTTCCCCCGGTAATTGTAATCAGGGAGGTCGGAAACCCTTCCGCAATATGTCGGGAACCGGTATGTTTACAATTCTACTTACAGCATCCCAAACGTACAAAAGGCCAAAAACGACTAATTCGCAAATCGCAAAATATCACTTATTATAGGGAGTAAATAGAACAAGTTCAAGTGTCTTCTCTGTAGGACTATACTCTTCTAGCTAGCTTTTTAAGAGAGTAAGAGAGTAAGAGAGTATAGTCACTATTCCATCCTTACTATAGTATCCTTACTATCACATTACCTTCTTGCTATTGTTAACAATTAAGGACGAGAGAGAGAAAAAGGGCGGTAAGGGAAAGAGAGAAGATAAGAGGGGGAAAAGAGAGGGATGTTTGCTTACCCACGCTAGGAGGAACGTTCCCCCGAGAATGTTTGCTTTCTCTCTCTTCCCCTCGCCCTCTCATCCTTCTCCCTCCCTCCGTTCTTTTCTCTTTTCTCCTTAATCATAAGGTTACAAGCTTAAGTTCTTTGCCCCTCGTTATTCTTACTCTTGTTCCCTCTCAAAGGAAGAGGAAGAAGAAGAAGAAATAAAGGAGGGGCTAGCAAACAATTCATGGTTACGTTATAATGTAACCTTTAGTACTATAAATCTCTTTAGGTAAGGGCTGAAATTTACTAAGTAAGTAGTATATTTTCCCCTCTTCTATGTCTTTTTAGAGAAGGAAGCGAGAATATAAGGACGAGAGAGAGGATAGTAGGGATGCTTAGTAAACTCGGGCGTATTTTAAATAGTAGCTCCTAAGTATATTCTAACCCCTTTGTTCCTTTTGCCTTTTGCCTTTTGCCTTTTGCGATTTGCGATTTACCATTTAGTCGTTTTGGCCTTTTGTACTTTCGGGACGCTGTGCTACTAGGACGGAGATTGTTCTCAGGATGTCAAAAACTAAGCGAGGACAAATACAGAAAGTGAACCTATGCCTGCTTGACATGAGACCTTATTCCCAAATTGTGGTACCTCCTATCACGTAACAAAAACATTGAAACCCGGTACTTGAAATATGTAACGTACCGTGCATACATCTCCTCTTTTAAAAACGTGCTACTTGAATTTGTACTACTGAAATGTTTCAGATTTCGTAAAATAGGACTTTGAGGTGATACATAGATGCACAAAGTTGAAAACCGTTGAGATGAAGAGATCTGACGTGATTACGTTGGTGTTGAGATATTGAGCGAGAATTTTAGACTTATGCACAGTAGTAGATGTGGAATGTGGTAAGAGGAAGAAAAATAAGAAACCATCGCATTTGAGGCACCTCTTTCACACCGCCTCCATGGACACAGATACCCAGCCTGCCCGCCGTCTGCAACCATATGCACCTCTCCACCTTCTAACCCTCTCTAGCTCTCAACATAAAGTCTACCCATGATCCCTTCTCTTTACACAAAGTCAATTTATCGCAAAAAGAACTGGAGTTCCCCTTGAAATATGACGGAGGTGACTTGAAGGGCGATTTGCAACAAATCCCTAGAAAGATATTGACTTTCACAAGTTTAAGTTGAGCTTTTTGGAGTTGGAAATGAAAGCGGGACGATGATAGGGCAAGTATAACTCGGATATTTGAAAACTTTCTCATTAGCTATGCAAGAAGGCTCACTCATAGTCGTACCTATATTTAATTTGAAATGGCCTGAAGAGATAAAACTAAAAATTTTTGGCTGTCGAAATTTCAAATGTTCCCCTCCCATTTTCTGCCTCCATATGGGCGACATCTGTTATTCAAATATTTCTTCAACCATATCAGCTCCCAGATGAGTTCGCCACACAGACACTTTAAGAATTTATAAGTAAAATTGACCTCCTTGTAATATGTCGTGGGATAACTTCATAGTCTTCATTCAACTATCAAGGGACTTCATGAGCCACTCAAGTATCCGACAAACGATTTTGGGGAAACTTTAACCTAATTATCCCGGAACTCCTGAGGCAATTCTACCAACCACTAAATATACGATAAACAACATCAGAGTAATTTCAAATTACAAATTCAATTATCCCAGTTATTTTTGGGAAAATAACGACTTAAGTATACGACGAACAATGGTGGGTTAACTGTAACTTAGAATAATGCGACGAAGGGTG
>LLCD01001361.1:0-11338 GCA_001414355.1 Hymenoscyphus salicellus
CATCCTGTAAACACATCAAAAATATAGAAAAATACATCGTATCATTCATGCCAAAGGAGAAAGCACACACGCTCGCTCTCTCTCGTACGCTCACTAAACATACAAAAAAGTCGCGCTCCCGCTGGGACTCTTAAAGTACAACTATGTTACAATCACTTCTTCCCCTTCTTCTTATTCGGCACAACCTTGAAACCCGCAGTCGGTTCCTCAACCTTAGGCGGTCCCTTCTTCGCAACCTCGCTCCAACCCCCACCACTCTTCTCCCCCGCAGTCGAGAAGCTAGTCCCAGAGCCCGTATTGCTCGGCTCAACAACCCCCTTCTCAGCAAGCTTACGACGTCTCAAGAACTCTTCAGCAAACCGTCGTCCATCCATGAGTTGGGAACTACCATATACCGCATCAGCGATGATAGATGGTTCAGCCGGGCAATCAAGAAGCATGGAAACGAAACTGTCAACTTTTTGATTGTTAGTATATATCAAAATATGAGGGAAAGGATTTTCTTACCATCAATACCAGAGTTCAACCCCTTGACAAGGGAGCCCTTGGCCCACTTAGTGAACTCTGCATTTGCGGAGGTTGAACCAGTCGATCCGCTTGCGGTAACACTACGAGTACCAGCAACAGGTCGTACGGCACGAGGAGTCGACGTGGTGGCAGTAACAGTGCTACTAATAGTTCGGGTTGCGATAGGTGGAGTGCTAACAGCTGGGCCAGTTGGGACCTTCACCTTGCCACTAGCTCCAACAGTAGACCAAGCAGAACCCGGTTGTGGCATAGCTGAGGTAGCCTTGCTAGCGAGATCAGCATAACGTTTACCACCAGTAGTACTAGCAACGGGTTGTGTGGCGGCGGCGGCAGCAGCGAGCTTGTTCTTGCGCTTCTCCTCTTCGCGTTGAATATCAGCAAGCGTCTTCTTTGATGCGGCAGAGCTGGTTGAAACTTGAGCTTTAACAGATGGCTTTGCCCAGGCGGATGGAGTGCTACCAGTGTTGATTGGCGAGGCAGTGTTTCCCCATGTAGATGATGTTGGAAGTCCTGGAGCTGGAGCGATTGGCTGAGCAGTGAGAAGCTTCATTTCTTGGTCAAGAAGAACACGACGAGCGGCGGCAGCAGCTTCCTCAGCTTTGGCAGCCTTCTTAGCTTCCATCTCTTGAATTTCCTTCAATGATGGTTGCTTCTGGGTTTCAACTGGCTCTTTGGCCCATGGAGCAAGAGAAGGAGCGGCGCTTGTAATCTCTGGTGTCTCGGATCGAGATCTTGATTCAATGTTTAAACCCTCAGGTAAAGCAGATCGACCACGTTGAGCCATTGGTGCTGGAAGTGGAGTGGTGGATTGAGGCGGTGGTGGGAACGGCATTGGAAGGCTCGTGTTGACCTTTGCCCATGGTGATTCAGGTTGATTAGCGGTCGGTGAGTGTTTTGCGGATGCTGCCTTTTGGATATGTTGAGTCAAGGAGAGTAATTCTGGCTCAGCTGGTTCAATTGGTGCCTCTTCCTCTTCAATCGGAGCAGGCTCTTGATACATGGATAATTGTGGAGGGCCAATTGGCTCATTGGATGCAGCAGCTTCAGCTTGGGCAGCTTCTTCAGCATCATGCTCCTCTCTCAGTTGTTCAAATTCACGTAGTCTGGCCTTGAATCCCTGGGGATCATTTTGCTGTGATTGATCCTTGGCAGCATCACGTTGGGTAACAGGTGGTTGCCCGAAGATAGCAGCAATCTGTTGAGCGTGAGTAGAAGTTTGAGGACCCGAAGCTACAGCATTGAAAAGTTGGCGACCCTCGAGACTAAGTCTGGAAAGATCTTCCTCTCGAAAAAAATCGGCGGGAAGTCCACTTTGTTGTCCTGGGGCTTGTCGGCTTTGATCAAAGAATCCAGATACGCCAGGGAGAGGAGGTTGTGGAGGCATTCCAATTGGAGAAGTAATGCTTCCGAAGCTTGGCTGACTTTGAAGACTGTGGGCGCTCGAGTGATGATGCAACGCACCACCCATCTGCATTTGCTTCATGTTGACCTGTTGTTGAGCCAAAAATTCTCTTTGACGTGCCATGAGATACTGCTCCTCTTGCTTGCGACGCTCGAGATTATTTTGTTGTTCAGCAGTCAATGTAGTTCCAAAGCTTGGGAAAGCACCGGCAAATGGAGGTTGAACGGATCCTGCTTGTGGTACACTATTTCCAGGAGCGGTTGCTGCTGGAGCGAAAGAAGCACCAGCCTGGGAGCTAGGAGTTCCGTGTTGGATGCCGATTTGTGGGACGAGGAAAGGTTCGCGAGAGTTGCCGATTCTTCGGATTAGCTGACCGAGTGGCTCGAACTCTGGGTCTTCGACCTTCTTTACAGAGAGATCGGCCGTAAAGAAAGATGCTTTGTACCAGTCGTGCATTTCGAGACCAGACCAAGGACCTTGAACTTGACCTTGAGGATCAAGATACACCCATCGCATTCTATCTGGCATGACCATCATGCGTTGCTGTGCAGTAGGAAGTTGATTCGATGCCGAGTCCGAGGAAGCTTGGGATTGTTGATAGCCGGATTGAGCAGAAGGAGTTTGAGCGAAGGCGGTCGCGTTCTGTCCTTGCATAATTTCAGATGAAGAAAATATACCTTGACTTCTAGATATATCTGATGAAGAGTTGAACATATCCTCGAAAGGATGACGCCCAGTTCGCATAGGACTATCCGTGTCACGAGATGGTGGAAAAGCATTACGGCCAATAGCGCCGAAGCCACTATTGTGTCTTCCTTCCCCTCCATCAGTAGAATTGTCATTGTCGTTGGATTGCATCTGAGCTTGCATTGCAGCAGGAAATAAAGATCCAAGTTTGCTTCCACGACCAGTAGTGTTACTAGCGGAAACGTTTCCAGAAGTGGTTGAACCAAACATATTTCCAAGTCCACTAATGCTGGGAGATGGAAGTTCGCCCATAGGACCAAATAGAGAATTACCAAAAGGACCTGGGAAGCCGGATCGATTTTCGCGATCGGGAGTTCCAATGGGATTTCCACTTGTTGGCCAACCACCCATGCCACTCAATCCGCTTAGAGACCCCATTCCACCAATGGGAGGGAATCCCTTAGAGCCAGCAACACTGGACGTCTGGCTACGATCACTTCCATCAAAAGCAGCATTTGTGAACCCACGAGGAAGTCCACCAAATGCATTAAGACCATGCTCAGGAATTCCTCCCAATCCATGCATTCTACTTTGCTGATGCGACTCGGCCTCGTAATTTCCTTCGCCTTGTTCATTCCTTTCCTCAGGTGGGCTTCGGTATGGGTTGGTATCGGACGGGCTAAGTGGATCGTGTTCTTCTCGGCGCTGAGGAGTTTGATGGCTTTGGGTACGCTGAGTGTCACGGAAACCTTGCATCTCAGACATACCAAAGTCACTAGAATCACCTCGAACAGGAGTATCCATACCAGGATGTCGTCGACTTGGGGGACTGGCATCTTGGCCTCCAAGAGCAGCGCTTCCGGCTGGAGGTTCATCGCCGAAAGGATCCGTATCCGTACGTTGTCTTCCGGTTGGTCTCCAGGATCTTTCTCCAGCCTTAGACGACAAATCCTCCGAGCTATCCTTTGGCATCAAGTGAGCAAGACGACTTTCTCCTCTATTTCCAAATGCAGGCCTCTTCTCACTTGGTGTTGGAGGGTTGGCAGCTCCCCCACCACCCAGTGCGAAACTCCCAAAATTTCCCATAGGTGACATTGTCGCGCTAGCGGAAGGAGGACCCCATGGTGACGCAGGGCCATTCCCAAGAGCACTTCCAGCAGTATTAGCACGCTGCAATCCACCAAAGGGTAAACCGTGCTTTGAATCTTCTGGTCGATCATCGTCCTTGTCGGCATTGAATTTTGGTCGTTGGAAAAAAGGGGATTCCTCCCTAGAAAATCGGCTTGTTCCGGCAGGGGAAGGCAGTCCACCAATTCCATCACTAGTTTGCTGGCGACGGGTGCTTGGTCTGCTAGATACTGGCGAAGAAAGACCAAATGCTCCAGGGCCTTGTCCATGCGACACGGAGACTTTGCGACCATTGGCAGCTTGGGCGGTCGAGTCCTTGTTCAAATTTTGAGGTGGAGGCTTCAAGGGGGAGTTGACATCGCCAGAAAAGAGCTTCATGAGGTTAGCGGGGGTGGCTCATATTAGTAGAATTGACTTACAACTTTCTCCTGTTCCGACATTTCTTCCAACCCTACTGGTCGAATGAGGCCATTTGTATCCCAGCAAGCTTCAGGGCCATAAGAATCTCTGCCATCGCCGCTCTTGCCCCAACTAGCGCGCCCATTTGTTCCATTTGACTGTTCGGGATTCCAGTTATTTACAAAAAGGCGTGAAAGGTCCGCTTGCAAGCCTCCTGACTCCTCTTGCGCTCTGTAAATATCGAGGAGTTGGGTTTTGGAATAACGAGTATCTATTGATTGCTCGTATTGCGATGAATGCATGTCGGCGCCAGGTATAGTCAGAGGCGCCTCTCCTTGAGATGACGCTGGCGCAAATGGGGTGGTTGAAGGTCTTCGGAGGGTGAGGGTACCATTTGTTGCTCGAGAATCTCTTCGAGCCCTGGAACGTAAACGCGCATTAGTTACGGACCTCCTGGCAAGCGCGCTTTGTGAGGCCTGTAAAGACGACTTGTATCTTGGATCATTTGGTCTTGTCTTAGACATAGTGCCTCGATGGTTCTGTCTAGCTCGCAGTATGCTCGAGGGGGAATAAAATGATTTGTGGGGTTAAACAAGGAATAGAGCTGAACGAGAGTGTGCGGTAACGAATGGATGTAGATGATGGATTGTAAAGCAAAGGAAAGCAACGCTGGAAGGTTTGGAGAAGAGCTCCAGAGGCAAACATACCAGTCCCCGCTTCCTCCTCGTCCATCGCCCCTCCCGCTTCGAGAATCGCGACTAGAACCTTGACCTGCAGCTGCAGAAGCAAAGCTTGACGGCATATGGGAAGGCATTTTCGGTCGTTAACAGTCTGGAGATCAGCGCTAGATGATGGACAGACGAGATGCAATCGCAAGAAGGTAGGCGCGTCAGAGTAATTGGTGAACGACGCGAGGCGGCCTCGGTTTAAATTACGAGAGATGGGATAATTGTTGGAGATGGAATTGAACTCCGGAGAGCAGTAGCGATTGGTGAGATGATGTACAGGTATTGCGCAGGCGCAGATTTGGGGGGTCGAAGGTGGTACTTGTATTGGTGATAGAGACTCGTAGGTATCTTTTTTTATTTTGTGAGAAGAAACTGGACTTCCGTCTCTCCACTGGGCCACACCCGCTTAGCGCGATTTAAGCGTGGGTCGCCTGCTGCACCAACCACGACCACGGAATGATTAGGGTTCATGCTCCCTTCTCTTCATCCTTCTGCCAGCCTTCTCTTTTATCTCGTCACAATCAACTTGTCAAAGGCAGCATACCGGCATCTGCCTGCTCAGTACGTACAGCATCAAGTATCTCTTTTCAATTTGCCTCTACCTACTAGCTCCCACGAGAGAATCACGTGGCCATGCACGAAAACCTCCTGGAATTTCCGAATTACCCCTGAGTATCCGGATTCCAATCTGGCCTTTGAAGCTGGATCAGGGGGTGTGCCTCAAATGTCCGGATAATAGCCATCCGTAGGTATACCCCAACCATGCTCGCTCTACAGTCGAGCTGTGGCAGCAATGTTCTCCTTTTCCTTATTGAAGTTCTTTCGCTGTACTACTGGCTAGCTCAACCCTGGGTCTACGGTGACACAACCCACAACAAGAAGACATAGGCAGCAGTTGCAGTACGGTAGCTACTTTTTTCAGGCTTGATCTACGCTCAAGCTTCTTCTATCCAGAACTTTCTACATGAAGCTATTTTTCCGCTACCCTAGAGATATAGTAGTAGTGGTTATCAGTCGAGTATCTTTGAAAACAAGTTTGACAGTCATTTTACAAACACCCCTCTCTCTTTATTTCCTGGATTGTTCTAGAAGAACAAAGTGGGTTCGTTCAATAAGTTTTAGATAAATAAGAAATCGACATTTTTATTCTTCCAAACCCTATTGAACAAGTTCCTACCAATCGTTCAATATATCAGCTGTACTCAAAAAACTATTCTCTTCATACTGCTCCGATATTAGCCTCGAAAGACATGATCCTCGGTGACAAGAACCGACCCCACTCCTGTGTCAATCGGCTCGGGCTCGCCTCTGTACACTCGAGTCCCTTCCCGTTCAACATCCCCCCCAACATGCGGTCTACACTTCTCTTCCGGATACTTTCCTCCGTTCTCAGCATCCCCCGTACATATATGCAATCACAGCACGGAATATAGCGGTGTGTTGTTCTCCAACACGCCACCTCTATTCCGTGTAACGTGCTACTTCCTTACAATCGTATAGCTGTTTGTCAATTTTTCCAATATCTCTCTTCAAACCGACCCCTCACAAATATGCCTCTTCCCCGCTGACAGCTTTCTTTGGCTGAGCTGGAAACACGATAGACACGACATGATTAGTGCCACAAATGCTTGTTCAGTTTGTTCCTAATTGGATGAGTGAAGTTGTCAAGGATTGTCTGCTGGCTCTTGTAAGATCAAACATGGGGCTGATCTTCTCTTTATCTAGGCAATAGTCTGTCTTCGTTGTTGAGGTACAAGATATGATCACAAACCACCCCACTTGCCGCTATCTGGGCTTTTTCCGTTTTGTTTGCACTTATTCTCTGTCTTTCTGGGATTTTGGACTGGGTACTTAGCTGGCTATTCCCCACATCTCTTTTATTGGAGCAGCAAGTGCCACTCGTTTTGCAATACTGAATTGCTGTCTCAAATTTTCATCCTCATCCTCTTACTCAGAGTTCTCACAATTCAAACTTCACTTCATTCTCAAAACTCCATCTTTATCCTCAAAGCCCGCACTCCCACCCGCCTCAATCCCCGCGCGTCACTTCTCAACAATGGGCAGAGAACACACCAACTGCTTAGGCGGCCGCTGTTCCTCCCGCAACGGTCTCGGCAGCGAAGGAAACTCGCGAGGCTCTGAACTCCTAGGAGAAAACTCATACAACCGAGGAGGTCGTTACCGAAACGGTGACGACAGAGCGATGCTTTACCCCAGACCGGGTGCGACGAGGGATATCGTTGATAGTCTTTTGAGTCAGAGTTATGGCGGTGGGGGGTATGGGAGAAATTATGCTGCCATGAATGGTATGGGAGCGGGGCGAATAGGAGAAGGAGACCTTTGGGGTTTCAGAGGTGGGTTGGGTGGTGGCGGACTTGCTGGTGGTATGGGTGGGCTGGGTATGGGAGGAGACCTACATGGACTGAGAGGTGGTGGTTCAGGTGGTATGGGGATGGGAACGGGACACGACGACCTCCTAACCAGTCCTCTTGGTAGAAGAGGGAATTATCCCCAAGGTCTTCGTTCACCCCTTTCACCCCACGACTCACCCATGAACTACCCAGGTCTCGATCCTCACTCTCGTCTTGGTAGTCTTGGTGGCCACCCATCCAGTCCACACAACTCCCATTTGGGACGAAACGCCATGATGTCAGGCGCCCTCCCTCTTCATGGCTCGAGATCCAGATTACATTCTCCGGCTGTGAGCAGTATCTTTGATCCATATCGTATGGATCGTGCCCGTATGCCGTATGGGCCGGAAGCTATGGTTGGGAGACGGCAGTCAAATTATCGACCGCCATATGTGGAGGATTATGAGAGTGAGATGGAGGCTGATATGATGGATCAGGCTATGATGCAGCATATGTATGGTATGGGAATGGGTGATGGCGGTGGGTATTTTCCTATGGATGGGGGGTACGGGTATGGTGGTGGGATGGGTATGGGTAGTATGGGTGGGAAGATGGTGTAGGAAGTGAGAAGTGGGAAGTTAGGTTGGTGATGGGTTTGGGTTTGGAGTTTGGGAATTGGGGTTGGAGTTTGGGGTGGGTGGGGGACTTAGTTTGTATGTTCCTCTCTACTTTGTTCTCGGGATTGAGCTAACGGTTTCAAGGAATCTAGTCATAGAATAATAGTCCGTACTTCACAACTTCCTCGTTACGAAAACTTAAACATCTTCATCTTTGTTAGTTGACGTTTCGCGACCTTATTACCCCGTTGGCGGTATTTCTTCTTTATTATTGATAATTTCCTGTTTTCTACTACATCGCTTAGCTTCTAGACACCTTGGGGCACCAGGGGGTGTCGCTATTCGTGATAGTCGTAGTAAACAGCGAGCTCGTATCTGCCCTACCAATCGTTGTTCCAAAACTCTAGGGCAATTCATGTTGATTGTCCTAGCTCTCTGGGGTAATGTTCCAAATTGTTCCGAGGTATCGGGTATTTGCATTGAATTGCACTAGATGAATGTTCCCGTTGTACTATCATGGATGCTTACAACCCCTAGCGGGGTATTGAGAATTCACTTACACCAAAGTTTTCGATCTCTTTCTTGTTTTTTGTTTTAAAAAAAATACATTTTTTCCAAATCTGTTCTGTACTTATAAGCGATAGGCTATGCAAGTGCTTCCTCCTCTCCTTGAAATGCGTCTCAAACTCAGAACTTCATCATCTCCTAAACTTCAAGTCTGTTTGGAAAGGGGGTTTAAAAGGGGAAGTGGGTTCAATTGTTTTCGAGTAGTGAAGAATCATAATTGAAGCCTGTATCCATGGAAGATGGGTCCATGGAGAAGGGTCGAAGCTATTATTACTTGCTCGTAGCATGTTTTTATTGCTTCTCGTCTCGTTGTCTCAATCTAGTGGTACAATTTTTGTTTATGAAAGGAGTTAGAGAAGGGTAGGTGTTCGAGGGTAGAAAATGATTCGACAGCAAGTGTTGCGTGTTTGGGTTCTTGTAGGGTGGTTGATGGAAGGGAGGGGCGCGGGGTAGATGGGATGAAATATTTTCGGAGTTCGGAATTTACCTCCTTCGTGGGGACAACCTTGGGATTCCCTTTAGGTGTCACAAACTCTGAAAGTTGCTCGATCGAATACGCCACTTCGTCTTTGATGATACTTGGTTCTCGCTGGGCGTATTTTTATATCATGCCTCCTAGGTTGATGGTACCGATTTTCCGACAAGAGAGACATGTCTAGCTTTCATCCAAGTACACTACACCTCCATACCTCTATTATCTCCGTATTTTCGTGGTGACCAAAATTGTTATACGAGAAAGTTTAACGGAGTGGAGGGGCAGTGTTTATTATTCTTCTAAATCCGAATGGATAATATAAGTGGCTATCCTAGAGTTATACATATAATTTGGGCAAAGGTGGTGGAGTTGGAGCAAAGACAGTGTTTCCTGCAGTTGAGATTTTTTTCTCTGGGGATGCAGAACTCTGGAATACAGTACATCATTCCAGAAGACAAAATTAATCACGATTTCTAATAACAATACTTGACTTCGTTTGCAGAAAAAGTGTTCGGCCACTATAAACCCCTCAATTCAGTGTAGCTTTTTCGAGACCATAAGCAAAGCTTGATTTGTGGTGCGTCCCATCTCGTCGGACGAGGAGATCAACTTTAGTTTGGCTTGGAACTACCTGTTGCACCAATACTGGTTTATACAGCACTCCACGATCCCTACTCTCCCTTTCTCGGCAATTTCTGAGACATGAGCTTGAACGGAGGGTTTGAATTCGGAAGTATGTTGTATGTCGACAGTAAAAGTTGAACGTTTTGGGTTACTACGAAGTAGGTGGCCAGAGAGTAAGAAAAGGATGACAAGAAATTTTAGTCTCCTGGTTTGTATCACTTTCTTTGGGCCTTCTCGGGGTGGTTTCTAGCTCACGAACAACCACCATCAATCGGCACTGTCGATTTTCTTCCTTCCTGATAAACAGAACGTGAGTTGTTACTAATTTGTTTTATACTCTCCACGGGCTGCTTTTTTTTAGGAGTCACGGTGGCTCTTGGTACCCGAGTTTCCTTCTCTCCGCTTCTCTCTCTTCCTTAACTCCTTATCCTAAAAGGACAACGACTTGGACACTAAACAGAGAGTTTGGAGAATATAAATTTCAGCGCTTCAGATGGTCTCTCAGCTCTGTGTAGAGAATACAACTGTGGTATTTGGACTATTGAGAGGTCAGTCCTGTTTCAGAATTACACTATTTGCCTCCTCGAACTGCAGGTCTTGAAGTAAACTTCGATATATTTTGGCTCATGCTAGGTTCAATAGTTACAATTACTTTGAGAGTGGTTGAAATGTGGCTAGACATTCGGAGGTAAGTTGTATTTCGACGGTAAGACCGAACAGTTTAGGTTCTTGCGGGGTACTTGGTGAGAGCGAAGTGAATAAACGTTTCAGTTGATTTTATTCTATAGGTTGGAATAACTTCCTGTGTGAGTTTCTTTGGGTGATTTCCAAGCCTGGAAGTTGCGGGTTTGGGTTTCACTTAATCGAAAAAAATCTGCTCCTCGTTGCCTCTTCTTATACCCCCTTGACCTTTGCTTTGAATAGCTCTCGCTGACAATTTTTCCTTTCTGTTGAATCCTTTCGTCATTTCAGCCTCCTTGTTCTAAAATGAGTTCTTCCAGTACATCACTATCATTCCTATGACGATCCTGGTATCAAACAAAGGGTTCGCAGACTATATATCTAGCAATCTGGGTATCCTCCAGTGGCTCCTTATAGAAAATACAACTATGGTGTTTGGAACATGGGGATTTTGACAGTGGTTTAGCACCATACCATTTACCTCCTCGGTTTGAGGAGGTTTGAAGTGTCTTGTCTCTTTTACCGTTCTCACAAACTTCAATTGTCTCAGTGTCTTGAGTGTTCCGAAAGTCGAGTCAAGATTCCGGGGTAGATTGAGTTTTGACGGTAAGAGAAGATTGTTTAACTTTTTGTGGTGTGATCGAATAGAGTGACGCTGAAAAGTGGCCAGAAATATGCTGTTTTTAGAGTTGACTGATTTCTTTTGGACGTTTTCTGAGTGATTTCCAGGTCACAAACATCCAACTTCAATCGGTAGTGCCGATTTTGTATGTCCGTGAATAAAATCCTCTTCGCATTCAAGTTAGTTCTTCTATACTATCCCTGCTCTGCTCTTGGCTCCTCTCTAGATCGTAGTCTTCGTCATCTCCAGCATACGCAGACTTCACTTTCTTAGATCCATTCACCAATTTCAACACAATATCAATTTTGCGCAATTCCACCTACCAATCGCACAACCTTCTCCCCTTTGCAGACTGAGTCTCTCAAGTATTTTCTTCCCTTGTTCCTCAAAATGTCGAAATTCCGAGTTCAAAACGTCAAGTTTATACCCCAATGCTGGAAAAGAATTCATAAAACAGATTTCCTGGATCTTATAGCCTTTAGATATATATTGCTAGCACAGCATTTTATCAACTTTCTGTATTCCAGGT
>LLCD01001362.1:0-11327 GCA_001414355.1 Hymenoscyphus salicellus
CGTTCAGGCCCGTCACAGTCGTCTTGGGAATTCTGTAGTAGGTCTTGTGAATGTCTAGTAAGTGCGTTAGGTTGTCAGTTTGGAGGTCAGTTTGGCAAAGTCAGGTCCTTTTGCCTGATAACGCAGGCTGCGCATGGATGAGGGCGCGCCCTCAGTCACGTGCTTCCCCCTGGTACCATGTATTTGTGTAAGTATTCGTCACATATGAGGCCTTGGGGCTACCGCGGTTAGCTCCCAAGCACGCTATGAATGAGAACTGGATAAGTATATTGTATTATGCCCCTGCACGCTCTCAAAGGCTCGCTTCTGAGGCTATTGGCAAAGCCTTTGACGAACCAGGAGCGAGTATTTGTGTGCCGCTCCGCAAGGAGTAATAGAGATATATATAAAGGTAGGTTACTAGTATGATTGTAAAAATCAGTTGAGTTGAATTTGTACAGGGCGAAGAGCGGCAGGTAGATACTGTAGTGTCTGCTAAGAATGTTTTGCTCCGTAGTCCTTATGGGTGGGGTTGCGGCATTGGCCCAGATTGTCGATCTCAAACCAACCTACTCATAATTCATATGCTGACTGGGATAACAATCCGGGCGCACATTCCTTCCTTTCAAATTTGTTGAATTGGATGTTAGGGTTTACAAATAAAACCTCTTCTATAGCTTACGTTGTCTGGACAGTGTCGGGACGGCACCGGTCAGAGGGAATGTGCGATAAACCAATTCAGTGTAAGATGAAGCGGATGGAGGCCGACTCGACGGGATACTTTACGAGCCCTCGCAGCTACATGGGGCCAATGAACCAACCACGGCGCATGCAATGGCACTCCGAACCCGCCATGGCCATTCGGAGTACTACTATGAGCGTTCTTATTGGTTCATTTTCGTGCCCCTACTACTTTCATAGCGAAGCATCCAAGTCATATTTAGTTAGATGCGACTACCACAGCGGTACAAGCTTACCTATACTTACATAGATACCTTTTTAAGTCCGAATTATTCCTGTTAAATTTGTTAGTTTTGACTTGCTGTAATTTTAACCACCTATTAGAGACACAGAGGTGGAGTTGGTTTAACGGTTTAACCGGTTGGTTGGCATTGCCGGCATATGCATTCCAACATCCGGATCTCTATTCAGCATACTACAGGACGCCAAGCAACAACGATCATCCTTTTATTGGTACACTGTACATAGCAGATAGAGAATGCAACCTCCACCTTTAATATGAGGTCGTAGTAAGGCTGCGGAAGCCTTATCGTAATCAATTGGCTGCTGGCGTTTTAAAGTTATTCTAGCGCTGTCCTGAATATTCATAGACGTACCACCCGTCGTAGGAAAACATCTCCTTTAGATTCCAAATCCATTGTCAGATATTCTATGGGTCGACTTCCCAACTACAGGTTTTCGGTAGTGAGGAAACGCGAGATCACAACCTTGGAGGCAAAGTTCGACTTAGTAAAGCAGCATTGTGTACGTGCCCTCACGAAGGCACAAAGCGGACAGAGATATATAGCAAGATCATTATATGTAAGCGGCCTCTACTCTTATGTATCACGACTTACCTAATACAATGCGGCGGCACTTAGGAGCAGTCATCGAGCATGGGGAAGAGTAATAAGAAGCGAGGAGAGGATATTGATTGGGAGGAACTGGCTGGCTATGAGGGCGACAAAATGAGTCAAGCAGGACCTAGCAACAATAATGAATCTCGCGGGGGGGCCGATAATGGGAACAAGAGAAACAACGGCGGCAATCATCATCATCAAAGAATGCCCCAGGCACGAACCAACGTGGATTTCAACCCATACCTCGAAGTTGTTGATGAGTTGAAAACCCAGCTAGAAGCTAGCGGGAATGCTTTGAAAAAGGCTCATAGCTTTTACACAAAACAGGAACAAGCAATTCAAGAAGTAGTCCGGACCAAACAAGCACTTGAAGAAACAACAAGGGATAATGAAGCACTTAACACCACAGTTAAGGTCCTCACAAAAAAGCAAAATGAGAACGATGAGATATATATGTCGAAGGTCTTGGAGGTTAGAAAGGGAGAGCAGCAATTACAAAGGGCGAAGGAAAAGGCCGAGGAGGACCAGAGGCGATTTGAGGAAGATAAAGCGAAATTCAAGAAAGAGATGAGGGCAGTTGAGGCAGAGCAAACTGCGAAGTTGCATGAGAAACAGATGAAGCTCGAGAAAGAACAGAACGAGCAGTACAAAGAGCGCGTGGAACTCCTAGAGAGGGAAACAAAGGAGCGCCGAGATGAGGATAACAAGAGGATAGCCGATCTAGAATCTGAGAATAACAATCTTTTAGAGAAACTCGAGGAACAAAGACGCAAACTCGGAGAGATTGAGAGTAAATTCAAGGATGCGGAGACGTTAAAAAAAGTATACGAGAGAGAGGCGGAAGAATTAAAGGAAAGCTTAAAGGGTGCAGAGAACGAGTTTGAACTTGGTACAAGTTCGACTGACTTCTAGTATGTATCTAGCATATCTACACTTAAAGAAAGAATGGAGCTAATAATTTATAGTAAGAAGTCTTTTCTTGAAATTTACAACGATATTCAAGACATATCCTTCAGGTATAACAAGGAACTTGACATCAGCGTATAGTCTAGCCCTTGCATCTTTGCCATGTTCTATTACTAAAATATATTAGGATCTCAACAAGGTACATGATAAACTCAAAGAACTAGACAGTGGTTTTACATCCGTTCCAATCTCAAGTAGCGAGATTTCAAGAAAGCTCTGTGTTGCGCACACACAGCGTGTTATCTCCTCTCAACTCCAGGAAATTATCTGGCAGCCATTCTCGACTGAGATGACCTTTGAAAAGCCAGATTATATCTCGTTACTTAGTCAGATCTCTAGCAAGCTGGCTAAACCTCCCGGCGGCCTTCGTGTAGCAAGAGTATACACAGCTCTTACGATACGCGGTCTTCAGTCTCCATTAACTAGTCGCGCGGAATTGTTTACTAACAAAGTTAAAGCTATCCTATCGCTCATAGTCAAACCCTCACTACATCAAAACCTCCAGAGCGATCTCTTTAACCTCGCCACATCCGCGGTCTCGTTATGGAACAGGGCTCAAACCGACCAGAGCGATATTATAGTATGCCCTACGCTCGACCTAGCGAATTATAAATGATGGTGTGAGGACCAGCTCACCTCTAATAATGGGGTTATTGTTTTATTTCCACGTATTACTATGAGGGAATTTTCCCGGAGAGTTATCAATCGTCCTATCGGTCTTCCTGGGATGTGGATAGATTATGAGCCGGAATCGCATGTTTAAGAAATCTGTATATATGATGGCAAAGGTCTAGAGGAATGGTCTGAATTGGTTTTGTACGGGGCGGAGGAAGAAGAGGAGAGGGCACTTAAGCAGGAGAGAAAAAGGGCTGAGGAGGAGAAAAGATTGTTGGAAGAGCGAATAAAGAAGATGGATGAGCCAGTAGCGTATCAACGGAGAATATCGCTGGGTCGGTTTCAAGCCCTGTGAGTCCAAGTGCGACGTGGACAAGAGGTAGGCAGATGATGCCCAAGACGGAGGATTAAGTGGCTAGGACATTTTTTACAATAGGAGCTAGGGAATGCGATCCATGGATTTCTTTTGGTTACGATCACACGATCTCAATGCAAATCGACAAATCAACAATCCGATGCTTGTTTCTCTTCTTTTCTGTAGTATGTGGTACATTTTCCCGGAATTTAATGAGCTAGGGAATCAGAACTTGTGAAAATCTTCAATCTGTTAATTTTTTTCTAATTCTCATTCAGCTCTACCAAGTTTATCAGTGCTAGAAAAAATGTTCTTATTAGCCACTATAGATCTTGACAGAGTTCGCTAGACAAAGTTTATTGACCAACAAGGAGTCAGTACCCTAAACCAATCACTGATCCATGATTCTCTTGTTGGTAAAGTCTATCTCCTCCAACATAACCCCATGCATTATCTTCCCTAGGTGGGTTTTTTCAATGCTCTCGCAGTTCCGCCGGATCTTCATCATCAGAACCTTGAAAAACATCACTGGGCTGCCATGGAACCCTACATTCCTATGACCCTGTACCGTAAAACCATCTACCCCTCTTGCTGACAAACCCTGTTCTGTGGCCCTCCATGCTAAGCCGAGGAAATCGCATACTTCAATGTACTCTTTGAACGAGCTCAGGTATAGCTGGCCAGCAAAAAGGTTCAACTGCACGACCAGGTGTCGAGGGACGCTAAGACTACCATATGCTTTTCCCACCGTGAACAGGTCTAGCGTATCCAAGGGTCGGAATTCCAAGTTAGAGCGTGGCGCGTATAAGTGGAGAGTGACTTTGCGATGCTCTCTGATAAGACCCAACAACTCTTGTGCTTCAAATGGGCTAATAATGACCAGATAACTGGCTATACTTGGCCCTGTACAGGTGAGAATCCACTGGACGGGTCGCTGGTAGGCATCCGAGACGTAATTACTCTCCGACGTCTTGATTGTGCGCGCAAAATCAGCCGTGACGTAAAGGTCATGCGGGAACTGAGACGCATCAAAGTGGGTGGCTGCACTTGAACAGCGGAGTGCCTCGAAGGCGGGAAGGAAAGCAGGAGAGTGCGTCTTTAATTCTCCGGTCATGATGAGGATTTCTAAGTCGTTGTGAATATAGTGTCTCTCAGGTTCTGCTGGTGCAGGCCTCTCTACCTGGCGTTCTTGTTCGATCTCTGGTGACAACTCGCGTTCCTGCTCCTCTTGGAGGGTGGCCGAGTTAAAGTGGACGCTCTCAAATTCTCGACAACGTTCGATAATACGACTGATGTTCTGGTTCTTTTCATTCCAAACAGAGCGTGGGGGCGTTTCAGGGACAGCACGCGGTCCATAACGATGATTCAGCGTCTGGGCTTCTTCTTCCAAAAACTCCTCTGCCTGAATTCGTGAAAAGTCAAACCCATTTTCACTCCGGGCGCTAGCCCAGAGTCGTTTCTGGTCTTCGAATCGAAAGCCCTGCGTTGCCCACTGGGCAAGGCTCCGTCTTAGGTCGACGCAAGTTTCAAAAATCGCCCAGATAAGCACATCTGCTACTGTGATAACGTCGTTTTGTGTCGAGGTACGTTCCACTATCTTCCTTTGGATCTCCTCGGGGACACAGAAAGCCACTGATTGACCCTTCCCGAGCTTTCTCATTCTCATGCAAGCTATTGTTATGTCAGCACTGGAAATCACGATACTAAGTAGTTCGTTCTTACCTTGCACCAATCTATCTTTCGTCAGATTTGCTCCTAGGGTTACGGCTGCACGATAATCAGCAGGAAGCTTCAAGTCCGTTCCTCTTGTGTGTGCCTGATCTAAAAAGACAAGACAAGCATCAAGTTGCTTGGCGAAGGGTGATGTCTGCAGGGGCTCAATCTGTCCTTTACGGTCCAAAACTAAGAGCTCATCGTTCTGACTGAAGAAAATAACAGCCTTGGTTTGGTCATTATGCGTCCACATATGTAGCCAAGTTTTGGCAACTTGTAAGTTATCGAGCTCGAGGATTTGAGCTCCGACATCTAGGATTACTCGCACTACCGGAACCATCTTGCTAACTGTCGCCAACAAGAACTCTGCATCTGACCCTGTCGATCCATCTCGCTGGGGTAAGAGTTCCACGGAATTTTCGTCACCGAGAAGGTACTCCAAGACCAAGGCGTTTGTATGCTCCTGCTCTGGAAGGTCAAGCTGTTGGACACTGAGTGGGAGAACATGGCGAGAGTCATTAGTGCCGCTAAAACCAGTCGTTGGGTGGGTTTTTATCTGGCCAATATCCCAACCCGAAGCCGAGATCTTGTGAGGGAACTCTTTCATCTCTTTCGGAAAGACGAGGTGGGAAAGAAAGTAGTCAATCGCACCCTTAGAATATCGAAGGCTGGGAAACAGTTGCTCCACGCACTGGAAGCGATCTTTAACATTGACCCCAGACAACTGACGGAAATAATCTGGTATTTCTGAAGCTGTATCCACCCAGTCTCCATACTCAAGCTGCGCTTGGTCGGACTTAAGGAGGCGGCCAAACGAGGCAAAGAGCTCTTCATCATCTAGTCCGCCGTAATAGTAGCT
Organism: Hymenoscyphus salicellus; assembly: GCA_001414355.1. Classification (NCBI taxonomy): domain Eukaryota; kingdom Fungi; phylum Ascomycota; class Leotiomycetes; order Helotiales; family Helotiaceae; genus Hymenoscyphus; species Hymenoscyphus salicellus. The sequence goes on from LLCD01001362.1 coordinate 6,068, forward strand.
TAGCGCTGTCAGAACAATTACGATATCGGGATGGCTGAACTCAGAACGTGGTGTAGGGCTGTCCTTGGCCCGAAATGGTACCGCAAGCTTGGTCTTTGGCAGCCTGTGGGGATCAGGCCCGTAGTCGACTCTCCATCGTTTAGAAGCAAGAGCAAAGGACAAAACTCCTCCAGCGATAAGCCCTCGAATAAGAAGCAGATGGCTCCTTGTCGAGTCGGTCCAGAAGCTCTCATTGCTCTCGCTCTCGACCCCAGCAGCTTCCTCCGCCGTCAAATCCGACTTGGTGATGTACTTGAAGACCCTTTGTTTGATGTCCTTTGGCTGGCGAGATACTGGCAATCCAAATACCCCGACCTTACAAATATGGTTTGCAACCTTCTCCAGAATCGGTTGATGGGCGTCATCCCGTAGAATCCTAGTTTTTGGAACCCTTCCCGGCCACCGATCATCGACCTCAATTGAGAGCGGTAAGTCACGTTTTACTTCTAGAGCGAAACGAGTAACCAGCCCAAGTACTGATTGGATAATCTCCCAACGTTCTGGGCTTAGTTCGATGGGCCTCTGTGTGCCCATGGTGTAAATGAGTTCGAACTTCACACTGAAGTTTTCATCGCTCTCATCAATAATATCCCGGGAGAGGGTATTGAAGAAATGTTGAGTAGTGAGCAGAGATTGTCCTACTGATTGATGACCAGTCTCGAGGCATTCGATACCCATCAGCTTAAATGAGAGGATATGCTCAGGCTGGAGGAGAAGGATACCTCTATTCGCCATGCAATCTCTGCACATCCTACCGATTGCATCCGCTTGTGACTGCTCCAGTCTAAGGGCACGAGAGAAAGGCATATGATAGATGCGCCGACCTAGGAGGCCTCCAAGCTTTGCGACCAGCATCTCAAACATCTGCTTCGATTGTGGCTTTGCCACGAATACCCGAACTAACTGTTTCCCATCTGCTAGCTTAAGTGCCACTACCGGAAGAATCACAGACGACTTCCCTTCACCCATGTTTAGCTGCATAACAGCGTTTTGATCCGATGGAGGACTTCTCATTTGATGTGCAATATCCTCTTGAACCTCTCGTATCATAATTCCACTCTCAACCTCAAGGAGCAAGGACTCTGGAAATTCGAATGGATTCCAATTTCGATGGCCAGTGTTGAGTAATTCATTAACAAGCTCATCCGGGTCGCTAGCAAGATTGACGAGCCGTTCTGCGCGCTGAACTTCTGTGAGAGCAATTCCATACTTGATGAGGTATTCTTTCCAAGGGGTTGATAATTGATCCCAGCGGGCATAAGTCAAATGCTGAAGGAACAGAGATGGTGATGCCCTGGGCCACTGGTGTATTGTTGCCGCAAGTCCGCGAGCAGTGTGACTTTCACCGGTAATGACTTCTACCATACTAGAGTACAACTGTCGAACATGCTGATTGCAGTCATCCAGATATTGGTTTAGGACCTGCCTGATGTCTTTGCCTTGCGGGTCCAGGATAGGCTTCTTCGCGCGGCTTTTCAGTGAGAGGAGGCTACCACAAAGTCGCTTTCCATAGTACTCCTCGCATTTTGTATGAACTTGGGCATTAAGGCGATCCAGAAGAGCACTAAGTCGAAGTGTGTCTTCTGCTTCTTCAGACTCGTTCCGCACCAAGCCCTCGAGACTTGCCGGAGCTATGGAGGAAATTGAGGGAGGGGGAGCATTAAAGAGTTCCGCGCTGCTAATATAATGCGTTTTACGTTGCAGATTTGATTCAGGCATAGCTAAGACGTGAGAATGCATGGGTATAGGTTCAACCACCTGACACTGTAGCGCATCCTCGATGCGCCCTAGGTATTTGAAGAAGCGATAGTTTCCAAACCACGTCTTGAACTTCAAATTGGCTCTTGTCATAGCCTGGCTTGTATTAAGGTATGTGTCGAGGGCAGTTGGGGCCTGCGGTATTTCGCAAGGCCATTGCCCTTCGAGCTCTGTGGCAAAACGATGAATTGCTCTATCTTGGTTTCCCTGAAATAAGCGCTTTCTCCGCTGTTGGGCCTCGTCTTGGGTTTCTCCCTCCAATTTTGGGAGACGTGCGTCAGGACAGCTCGTAAACGGACGACGTGCAGACTGGAAGGCTTTCTTTAGCTCGGAAATATCGACTCTAGCACCGTGGCGTAACTGGAATTGATCGATTGGCGGTGGAGTAATCTGTGCAACATTGGGCACATGGTAGAATGCAGCTATGGTATAGATGACCGACATATCAGCACTTTCACTATATGCTGCAGTCGAGAGCCACATCATGACTAGAAATTTGTTGTACTGGTGAGGTGAACGGCCAAGCGAGAGGTGGGCTCGGCACCACCACGCGTCTAGAGGCTGCTTAAGCCACTTGGAGTCGAACATGAGTAAAGTACTCTCCAACGTCAAATTTGGCCCGTCTATGGTACCGCAGTCAGCAAGATTCTTCCAGAGGGAATCTCTGAGTCCATGGCAAAACTTTGTATGCAGAACTGCTCGATTTTGGAAGAGCAAGCTGGCTATCACGAAAGCGCGAGAGGCTCTTATGGAGCGTTGACCTCGGTCTCTAGGGGAATAAGTTGCATCCTGCTCGATTGTGTATTGCTCTGCACCGAAATCAGAGACACGAAAGGTTGACGATCTGATTAAATCCCGTTGGAGCAGGTGCTGAGTTGTGAAGCCCAGATCTGGTGCTTCGATGTGCGTCTCGGGATAGAAAATCTTCGCATCATTTGCGTGCTCGAAAATGGCTTGAACAAACGTAAAGAAGCTGCCATGTTGAGATAGGAAACTGAGTTCAGAGTTCCAAGTGACGGTCTGCATTACGTGCTCGTTCGCGGGATAGTACGCTCTTCCCGGTGCCAGTCTAGCAATGTGCTCCAAGATCGCGAGATTTTCTCTAGTCAGAACGTCGAATGATCTGACTGCCGCGGAATCCAAGATCGAAAGAGCCTGCTCGGTTCCGGTTCGCTGAGTGAGCGCGTCGGGTAAGCAGTAGGATGTGAGACCATTAAGGTAGCTGAGGAACAACTTGCTCTGCAAATTTCCACTGTCCACTATTCGGCCGAGGCGTTTGTCAATATAATAAGCTTGGGCTTTAACGGCGGTGTTCTGGTCGATATTGACCATTACATGATCCGGGGTCCGCTGGTATGTTACTTGGCCCTCAGGTATGATCACTATGCGGTCGTGACCAGGTTTCTCGTGTTTCAATACGAGTTTATTCTGAAGGCCAACTAGAGTACCGATATCCTGATGGGTGTCGATGAACATGCCAGAAAACTGCCGCGAACGAAGAAGTGTAGATCCCGGCTGCAGGTCGAAGGAAAGTCGCAATCTAGGTACTTCAATATCAAGCGACTCTGACGCCTCGTGGAAAAACATATGGATCTGTAGGGGGTTTTCCAGAGCAGAAAGAATGGCTGACAGAGTTTGAGCACTATCACTTGAGACACTGATCAGGGCGACTCCATCCTTTGCAAGGCGCCAGGAAGAAGCAACCTTGGTCAGCCACCAGTTCGCAGGAGACGAGGACCACGGGTTCTTGATTGGGCGAAACTCAATTGAGTTGCTAACATGATCATACCAATGAGTAAACTCATCAATGAATGAGACAGGTAGTTTGCCGCGAAAGACTCTCGAGGGCAGGAGATCGTACTTGCGGTCACCTCTCACGGCATGAAGAAGTAGATCTGTGTCTGGTGATCCAAGACTGTCGAGGGTAGCTTGCATACCGAGGTGGATAGTGAAGCCGGCATACGCTGCTTTCGCAGAAAAGTCCATGCCGGGGATGAGACTCGGCATAACTTCGAGAGTTGAATGACCAAAAAGCGAACCATATATTGCAAGCCTCTCATACTTGATCGGTAAGCGCGCCAGAGGACGACCATTTACTAGAAGTTCAGCTGTCAAAAGGTTAAAGTGGACCGAGAGTGGACCAGAATCGCTGCGTGCTGCTGTGGTGCTCGAGAGCCAATGGTGGTGTGGAACATCAACAAGTCCCCATGAACTTCCATGTTGGTAATCAGACCAGGAGCTTCTCACTGCGTCATCTAGACAGGTACTGCCCCTTTCCAAGATCTCGCTTACGAGCATCGGGAACGTGCGATACGACAGCTTCCTCCATCGCTCAAGCACGATCAATAGGTCAGGCTTATCCAGCGTAGACCGCAAGTTCTCCTGGATAGTGATAGAGCATTGGATGAGAACCGAGGCTTCGGATGCAAAGGACAGGATGTCACGCAAGTGCCTTTGCTCAACGTCAAAGGTGCTTGCACAGACCAGTGTGACGTTGATGGTTTGCAACAAGAATTCTGTTCTTTGATCGTCATCTATTGAATGCATCGCTTTGTCCTTGAGTAATGTTACCCAGCCGAATGCGACTCGTCGAGCACTTGCCAGGTACTTGAGACACTTGTCTTGGATCTCCGCCGAAGATGAAAAGGAGAGTAAGCTTGCTGCTAAATGGACAAAGCTCTGAAGTGCCAACGAAGACTCCCAGTTCTTTTCGACTCTCCGTAGAGCATTTTGAAGCTGGAAAAGAAATTTATGTCCGAATGATTCGTTAGCCAAAATATCGTGGCTAGCTCTCTGGCTGGTTTCTCCGTTTGGCGGGCCTGCTTGGTAGATAATCTGAAGCAGAAAGATGCTGGTCTCGACCTTGGTAAAGTCGATCGAAGGGATTGAAAGCTGAACCAGAATATTCATCCATTGAATCCGATAGCCGAAGGTAAGGGAACACAAAGCTTTGAACTCGTCCAGGGACAAGTGAACTGGGCAATCAAATTGCCTTGCGATAACTGTGTTAGGTGATAGTCCGCTTGGCATAGATGGCGGTCGAGCAAGAAATTTTTGTAGCAACAGGGAACGCTGCGGAAGCTTATAAGTGCAAAGGGTTAAGACTCTATCCGTAGCACGAAAGGGACTGGTGAAAGTATCTCTGTCGCTATCGTAATACTGATACCGCAATCCATTATGAAGGCAGACATCGTCTTCCACAGTAACAGCGATAGATTTGTTTCGACGGTGAGTGTTTGTGTGTGGCTTGACCTGGGACAGAAGACCAACACGCAGTACGCTAGGACTGCTACAAACAAAGAAGCATGATAGGCCCTTGCGATGCACACACATGTGACGTGTAGACGTAACGCGACATGCCGATGTATGATATGCAATGAGTTATTAGTGGAGCTCGTACATTGACTACAGCCATTCACCTAAAGCACCAGGGAGAATCAGCTCAAAAACCGCAGATTTAGCC